>JBBPBO010001985.1:20593170-20672474 GCA_037974295.1 Cicer cuneatum
AAAAAAAATATATATATATATATATATATTAAGAAAAATAATATTGAAACTCTGAAAAAAAAATATAAAAATAAGAAAATCTGAAGTATAGTAGACAAAAAGGTGTAAAATATAATATAATATAAGTTGGAGAAAAAATAAATAGATTTAATTTCACATTTATTTATTTATTTATTTATTTTTGTGATTTTGGTATTTGAGCAAAGGCTCTATGGCTGTTTGAACACATAAATAGACCTATTTTAAGTAGTGGAGTCAAGTTTGACTAGTGGAGTCCATATATATAAAAAAAATTAGAGTATTACATATGCATAAAATTTTGTATTTTTGTTAAAGCATAATAATAATTTTTTTTGTGGTTTTTCATATTCCAAAAGATTTAACGATTTTCTCATTTTAAATATCAATAAAAATAACTATATATAAATAAGTAAACAATTATTTAACCATTCGAATATTATGCATTTTTACATCTAATTATTGACAACAGTCATTAAATAAATATTTAATTATTCAACATATCTTTATCAAATACATAAAACGAATCTCTTAGACTTAAATAAACTACACAAATAATCAACTCACACTTATGTATGACGATTATTCAACTCTTAAAATTATCGACCAGTCACTTGATAGAATAATTGAACTTAAAATTAACGTAAATTAGCTATTTTTTGTATTCTGTTTTGTGAATTTTGATTTCAAATGTACGAGAGACATTAATCAATTAACTAAACTATCTATTATATATGTATACATGTGGTATTTAAAAATAAATATGAAAAGCAAATGGGGCTCCAACCCCCACTAGACCCAACAGAGAGACTCCTTGTTTGAGTATGTGTTGTATGTGACGTTGATTGATTCAAATTGATATATTAGCCTTAATTTATTGCAAACTCAATAAATGACTTTGGTCTTTTCAATGTTATAGAAGTATGTGTATTTCAGACACTTTAATTTTGTCACATTTATATATATATTATTGTTTTATACTATTAACGTTAATGATGAATTTGTTCATAGATTTATTATTTTTTGTTTTAACAACTTTAAATTTGCAAAGACAAAATCCAAACACATAAATTAAAATTTCAAAACACTATAATTGCAAAGACTAAAATCAAATACATTATTCAAATCTTTTAAATCTTTTAATTTTTCTCACATATTAACAATTAAAGTTATTTATCATAGATTAATTACTTTAATGTTAATAAAAAAACTAAATTCATATTTAAATCTTTAACGAAAAATTCGAAAATTGGAAATGAATTTTGGTTTGGCATGTGACATTGTCCTACGCGGCATAACTCGCCTCCTATTAATATTATTATTTTTTGGACGGAAGCCTCATATTAATATATAGTAAGTAGATTTAAATAATTAAATTATTTAGGAGAATTAGTCTTTTATCGGCATTACAGTAATTAATCTAGATATGATAAATAACTTTAATTGTTAATATGTGAGAATGATTAATTAAAAGGTATGAAATATCTGAAAATCATTAATTAAAGTTTAGACATAAATGAAAGTGAAATTGAATTGATTGCATGATAGGTGCTATGTGGTATAACACTAGTCATCTGATATGACAGTAGATTAACTATTTAAAGATATAATAAATAATTATTATTAGGTTTAATTATACTTTTAAATGATTTTGGCCTCTTTAATTTTTTTTAGTGATCTTAGTCCTTTTATTTTAAAAGTTATAATTAAATCTAGTTTAATATTTTATTTGACAAAATTAAATTTGATCTCGTCGTTTGTCTTTCACACAAGTCATTTTAAAATTTCATTTTTTTTATAAAAATATTTGGCATTCCATAATGGATTTGATATATAAAATAAAAAGTTTAAAATTTGAAAAATTATGTAAAATGTGAGATCAGGTCTCATGAAAACAAAATTTTAGATTTTTTTCTTTGTTTTTAGTTAAATATGAAATTTTAATTAGTGAATTTTAAGTGAAATAAAACTCAAAATAATTTAATCAATTGAAATTGTGGTAATTTTAAATAAATTTTTAGAATTTGAGAGTTAAGAACAAAATGAAAAGGGACGAAGTTACTTGATTAAAACAATTTAGAATCTTAAGGAGTATAATCGCTTAAAATATATAACTACACAGACCAATATCGAACATAGCTCAAATTAGAGTAACCAAGGTTGTAATTAAGGCTTCTTCTGTTATTATAGATGTGTTATTATTTGAAATTATTTTAATTTTTGTTGAAAGTGATAAATATTTATCTTTAAAAATCATATGCTTTAATTATGGAAAGAAGGTATTTATAAAAAAAAATCCTAAATTTTACAAGGAAGGTGTTTAGAATGTCCTAAATATCAATGCAAAAAATCTTTGAAAAATTAGAATAATATACATGAATTGATTAAAACTAGAGACTAATAGTAAAATGAATTTTTTTTAAACTAATTAATAATTTTTTTATATAAACTGAAAATAAAATATTAAAAATTTTATAAAATCTAAAAATTTATTTTATAATCAGATATATGAACTAATATATTTTTTGTATTAAGTCATTCAATTACATTGCTGACCTAATTAAAAAATTATATTTATTCAGGAACCTAATTAACAAATTTTAGTTGGAGGACCTATCTAAAAATGTTCAAATAATTTAGAGAGTTACGTCACGAAATATATATATATATATATATATATATATATATATATATATATATATAAATATAATTGAAGGATTTAATTACAAAAAATGTATTAGTTCATAGACTTTGATTACAATTTTTTTTAATTTAAAAATATATTTAAAAGTTCATAAATAATTTAGGGATATGTAGAATAATTAAACATTAAATATTTATTGATATATGTTTTTAGATATATAAAAGAATAGATTATTGAAACACACAACATGCAAGGTCAGGGAAAATGTCTAAGCTCATTAATGATTTACAATATAATTTCAAACTTGAATCCAAATTACATCGGGGGGTAAGCAAAATGTCAATTATATGTTTCAACCCCAATTAATTTATTGATAGATATAGATATATAATGCGATATACGCTATAAACTGCAACACTACTTTAAGCAGCATATAAAAATTGTCATACACTCGTGAAAAAAAGGTTATAAATTTGTGAAAAAAATACTATAAATTTTTGAGAGAATTTTAATATCAACTAACTATATTTCAACCATACAAACTTATATGCTAAAAATTGTTTATTATGAACTTGTGATTTGACTTTACCAAAAATAACCGTATTTAATAAACAACTACAAATAAAAGATTAATTTATAACTGATAAATTTACAAATTAAATTTAAAGTGTTTTGATAATATTCATACATAATTAACTTATAAATAAAAAAATGAGATAACAAATATTTTAAAATAATATATACATTTTCTTAAATAAAATATTAAAGATAAAAATGAGGAAAAATACGGTGCAGTATAAACTATAAACTCAAATAATTATATTTAAAATAATATTTCAAAAATGTTATAAACTTTTGAAAAAATGTTATAAAACTGTTGAGAAAAAATCGTTGCCAAAGAATTATATTTTCATCATTCGAACCTATAGGTAAAGCAATAAGCCAGTGGCTTTACCTTCGTAAACAAAGGAAAAATACAAATCGATAATTTTATTTTCTTCTCCAACGGCTAGCAAACATACAAATTAAGGGTAATTAAACACTGAATATATAAAAAATTATGTCTTCAAAACAAGATAATGAAATCATGTGGACTTTGAAAGTTGTTGCCTCTTGTGGGGTGCTTGATTCACCTCCGGTGATGTTGCCGGCGAGTTTTGTTCGCTAGGTCGTTCTCGTTTCCTCTGTTTGACAGATGAATCAATAGTCAGTTCCTTTCTATCGGAAATTTCAGCTTCATCAATATGATCCATGATGGTACTAGAGGGTAAAGTAGGAAATTCATCACCAACATTTGGAGTAAGAGGAGTGACCATGATTTGGTTGTTAGATTTATCAACAGCCAATTCGGATGAGTCTATGTTGTTGTTAGCAATATTAATATTTTGTGGTTGATGTGGCATGAGAACATGTAATGGTAATAATGGTTTAAGAGGATTGAAAAAATAGGAGGAGATATCATCACACATAGGTGCTTTGATATTTTCAAATAATTCATCCCATTCAGTGGTGTAAAAATTTGAATAAGAAGAAAGTGCTTCTGTTACATAAATGTATTCAGAATCAACATTTTCCTCCAATTTTACACTAGGTGATGGGGGTGATGTGTTTTCAAATGAATCTTTCTTGTTCAACATTTTCCCACTCTACTCTTTTGTGTTTTTTTTTTTTTTACTCAATTGAAAACGAGTCTTTTTCTATCTTATATAATATTGTAATTTTACGTCTTATATTGAATGTCATTTTAGATTATTTATACAGAATAAAAAAGTTGTAAATAAATGAAATTATTATAAAATAATAATTCGATAAATTTTAAGTCAAAAAATAATTTTTAAAAATATTAAGGGTTGATTATTGTCATAAATGTCTAATAAAATAATTAGATGTACATAATATTAATATTTAGATAATATTAAAATAAAATAATTAATGTTACATTAAAAAATAAAACAACATTTACTTTGAAATATTTTTATTTTGTTTATTTTATAATCGATAGGAGACAAATGGAGTTTATACACTAAATGCACTCATGTAATATTAGGGTGACCCTAAAATGTCAGTTAACGGCAATAAATTGACTTTATAATTTTAAGAAGCAAAGTTCAAATACTCTTCAAACCGACCATAATAAAATAGTTTTTAATACCACTTTAACATAAATTCCATTTCTCCGATTTTATTTTTAATAAATATATAGAAGAATGTAGTTAAATGGTTTTTCAATTGGCTAACCAATTCAAACTATAGAAAATATTTATTAATAAATATTTTCTATAGAGAAGTTTGTGTTTAACAAATTAAGTTGCACTTTTATGTTTGTGCATGAACTTGAACAACAATTTTCACAATATAGCCTAAACAACCTTCCCTCCTCTCTAATGATGATCAACTACAAAATAACGTGAGTCAAGCATCTATTTAAAAAAATAAATCCTCACTTAAAGTGATTATTACGATCGTGTCAAAAAAATTGAAGTGATTATTACAATGGGGAAACAAAGATGTGTTTTTTATAGCACAAAAAATAATAATTAATATTGTTGATATTATTAATATTTTTGCTGAAGATAATAATTGAAATTACAGTTTTTTTATCACTTGATTGTTTAACTCATTCACCACAATAACTAAATTAAACTTATATCCCCTAAATACATACTAAATAGACAAGTATATTGGGCAAATTAACCTTACCTTAAGTTTTATTTAGGGGAGTATTAGGTTAGTTTTTATCCTTAATGCCGCCATTTTAGGAAAAAGTATCGGTAACACTAATTTTAGTTTCAATTTTTTATTTACTTAAAGCAATTTTTTTTTTTTTTACTTTTATCTATACCTATAATATATACAAAGACTATATATAAGTGGATACCATGTTTTGCATAGTGTTTCTTTTAATTTTACTCTTAATTTAAATCACTTTATTTATAATTTTATACTTTTTTTCTCAATAAAATAACTATATATATAGCTTTTCTTCTATTTTTATCCTATTTAGATATTTAAAGTCGTGAAATCTATTTTGATTTAAAAATTGATTTATACTCGAATGTTATGGTGTCGAGTATAACATATTCAAATGTTATTGTCATTAATGATAATTTAAATTTTAAGATTACTCATGACTTGAAGATTTTACAATTTTTTTTTAAAGATAAAGATAGCAAAACACATTGTAGGAGATATATTTATGACAAATAGAAGAATATGCAAAAGAAAATCAAGTTGTATAATACTTGTCCAAAGGTCAACAGACTTAATTAATTTGAAGATTTTTTTTTTGCTTTTTTCTTTCTTTTCCTAAATTAGTTTATGTTTCCACTTTTTAGTTTTCTTAATAATTTTTTTGCTTAAAAAATTAAATTTTTATAAAATTACACGTAAATTTTATAATTTCGATTATTTTTTTCAAAAAATGCACACCAACGAACACATTAGTTAACATGTTTGTTTCGACGCCAACTATTTTAATTTTTTTCTAATATATCTTTTTAATACATATCTTTGACATCTTAATTAATTAATATATATTAATTAAATAATATAGATAGTATTAAATACAAATTTAAAGAAATTAACATATTTAAACCAGAAAGAATGATAATTATACTTTTTTATTAATCTATATTTTTCTACATATAAAGGATATACCTAACGTTGATGTGACTTTTTTATTTCAATCTTTTCTTTCATTTAAAAACTATTCTATTTATAATTTTATAGTTATTTATTCAATCAAATAACTGATTATTTTATACTAATAAATAAAAGGATACTAAGTGTTGGTCTAGGTAGTCATTTTTCTCCTAATTTTATCATTCTTTTAAAATATTTTATATATTTAGGTATGGTAGGGAAGAAGAGAGATTTTAATTTTTAATAGAAGATAGAGAATAGAAGTGGATGGTAGGGAAGAAGAGTAGAGATAAGTTTATTTTAAAGACGTTTGGTTTAAAAGGAGGAAGGAGAGATTTTCAATGATTTATGTGTATATTTTGCACTTTCATCTATCTCCAATAAAAAAAACCTTAGTATTTTACCTTTCTTTATACTTATATTTATATGTATATTTACTCACCTCTTCTCCCCTTTCCCCCAAATTCTCTCTCTCCCTTCACTTTTCCTTTTAAAATTTGAATGAAATGCATTTTATTTAAATATTTCGTCTCTTTTATTTTTCTCTATCTACCTCCAATCAAACAAGTCATTAGTATTTTGCTCTTCTTTACTCAATTAAATAAATAAATTTAAATATATAATTGCATAGAATTTTGTAATTTCCATTGTATTTATCTAAAAAACTAGATAGACGGAGATACTAGTAGTAAGAAGTAGGATTCCTTTTGAATGTTTAATGACATCTATTTTTATGTTGACCATATTTATGAATTTTACATATTTAAAAAAAATTAATAATACTAGTTAAAATTTTTAATTGCATGTATTAAAAAATTCTCACATAAATTTTTACATTTGTATTTGGACATCTAGTCCAAATTAAAAGTATTGATCATTTTAGTGTATAGGTTCATCAAATAATTATTAAATCAGCAAAAACAAATTATTAATAAATAATATCAAATGACTTAGAAAATATGAATTGAAGCGTTACAATTTGAAGTCAATTAGCAAACTAGTCAAATGAATTAATTTATAAATTATGGCTATATATAAACTATTTTTTGAAATATGACAAGTACAGAAATAAATAAATGATAGTAGAATATTTTTTTTATATATATATTATCAATTAAATGATCATTTTACGATTCTCTGCAAGAAAATTGAACTGCATCACTTTAGATTATTCGACCAAATTCTTATCACCAAACTAATATCTAATAAACATAATTATATTCCCATCTTTGTGATATAATCCAGTCAAAAAATATCTTTGTAAAAAATTTAATTGGTTTACTATTACTAGTTATGTTTATATGTTAATTCATGTATTTGTGCCACCCTTATATTTTAAATTTGTAGTTTACTATTGAGCCACATATTTAATATATTTAACCACCATTTTATAGTTTACTAGTTTAAATTATTTGTGCAATGCATCCATTCATAAAAATTAACTATTAAATTTATTTTATGTTTTAAGTCTTGAAAATGTGGTATTAATTGTTAAATGTTTGAATTCTTATACATCAATATAAGATAGATAGGAATAATTAATAATTGTTTTAAAAGATTGTTAATCGATTTAAAAATATACTGATGGATTAAGAAAAAGATTAATTGATTAAACTAAGTGGGGTAATCAATTAATACACATGTTACAACTATAAGATCATGCTTTTACTCTCCTAATCGATTCTAGCCGGTTGTTAATCGATTAATTATTGACTTAATTAAAAGAAATAGTTTTCCTATCTTTTGGGTAGTCAAATGCGAATGTTATCTCATTGTTATCATTTGATCACTTAACCTAGTTATTTAAAAGAGCCTTAGTTTTAGATATTCGCAAATTTAAGTGTCTCATAAATTCTTATGCACATGTAACTTTGTCAATTCTAAAAGATGATACATATAACTCATTGTCTTTTGTTACTGTTTTTCATTGTAATGATAATTATAACAAGACTAAAATTAATTAATTATTTTATTCAAATCACGTGTCAAGATGAACTATGAAGGGAGTCCCACATTGAGTATGTTTGTAAGTGTTCAATATGATACTTAAGTGTTTCCATTGAGAGTTGTTTATGAAAGATACTACCTATAAATTGAATTATATTAGATGAAACTGTAAAAAATTTAAAGTGAAAGTCATTCGTTAGACGTTCACTTTAAGTCACGATGTTCTTCTACCTAATAGACTATTTTTGTGTGTGTTGGACTCTCCTTCTAAGCTTATAATCTATCAAAGAGAATTGGAAATTTCCACTATGCAAAATTTTTCTCAGTTTTTTTTACATATCAGAAATTGAATTTTCGAAATTTTAAAAATTACTAGTATGTAAATTTTTTTCTCAATTCTTTTTATAATAAAAAATTCTATTTTAAAATTTTTGAGATATATATATATATATATATATATATATATATATATATATATATATATATATCAAAAATTTAAAATTTCCAGTATGTTAACTTCTAAATCGAATTTTTGAGAAAAAAAATTCCATACTAGAAATTTTGTATTTATATGGAGTAAAAATTGGGTCCAATTTTTTTTAATAAAAATAATAGAAGTAAAATTAATTTTTTCAATAATTATAAGAGTAAGAGTCAAAATGTGGAAGTATAAAATTTAATTTTCTCTATCAAAATGCTAGAGAATATTGTTACATTGACAATTAATTAGTTAATTATATTATGTATGGGAATAAAAAATTATGAATAACTCCGCGGCCAAAATAATATCATTATATCTCAACAAAAAAAGTATAATTATAATTTTCATTTCTACTCATAAAAATTATAATTTTTATTCACTTCGTGCTTGCATTACATTCACACTATGGTTGTAGGGGAATTAAAAAAACAGAATCCTTTGAGAAATCATATTCTCATAGATCTCATTTAAGAATATTATCATATTTCTAACCAGAAATTTAGAAAACATGTATTTTAATTGTAATTTCTTCACTAATTAATAATATTTTTGTTAATTATCATGGTCCAGTGTTGGCCTAGATCAGAAGATCAGATCATATGGCACAGTGTTGGCCGAGATCAGAAGATCAGATCATGTGGTCTAGTGTTGGCCGAAATCAGAGGATCACAGAATTGAGGCAAATCAGATTATATGGTCTAGAGGTGGTCAAGATCAGAAGATCATACGGTCTAGATTTTAATCATGATGAAAATCAGTGATAACTTGATTAAAACTCGAAGAAGACTTGATTAAATTTTGATAGAAATTTGATCAAAGTATTAAGGGGATTTGATTCAAAAATTACTGAAGACTTGAAGAAATTCGAATGCAATATGAAGCTTAAAAAGATATGGTTTGAAATTAAAAGAAACAAGATTGGTCAACAGAATTTTCAAATGCAATTTGAAGCTAAAAAGATACGATTTTTATTTAAGTGAAACAGGATTGGCCAAGTTATTTTTGCAAGAGAATCTGAACAGATACAGCTCGAATTTGATCATGGAAGAAACCCTAATTTTCATCTATAAAAGGAGGCTCAAGGCAAAAGACTTAGCATCGAAAATCAGTAAAAAAGTCATAAACTTCCAGAAGCAAACACTCGAGTTTTCAATGAAGTTAATTGTGAGTATCAACTTTCCAGAAGCAAGTACTCTTGTTTTTCGTTCCCTTGTGTTAGATCTATATTGTTGAAGTAGAATCTACAATATGAAGAGTCAGAAGAAGTAGCAGGTGACTTAGCAATTAGATTTAAGGTGTTGAAATCCTTTCTGCAATCTGGGGTTGTCAGATTGGTAGGAGAAGACTTGACTTGTGAAGTCAAGGTGCTGTGTTCCTCAAAAGTCTAGGATTGTTAGACTGTTTGGGAAGACTGACTTGGAGGGTCAGTAGTGTTGTTGTAATTCAAAGGTTTTGAATTAGTGGAAAAATCCTTCGAGGTGAAGGGACTGGATGTAGCCTAGTTAATGGTGAACCAGGATAAATCTTTGTGTTGATTATTTTACTTTATCCGCTGCTAATTCTGTTTGTTTATAAATCAGATTCTAAATAATCATAAAAAACAGAAAAAGAATTCAAGTATTACAAACACAATTCAACTCCCCTTCTCGTGTTTGCAACTTCAATTGGCATCAGAGCTCGGTCTCAAGGCTGAGCACTTAACAGTGTTTGAGGAAAAGTCCAAGGGGATTCAACATGTCAGAATCTAAAGAAGAATTTGGAGGCAACATCATCAGGCTACCACTGTTTGATGGAGATCACTTTGAATACTGGATGGACAGAATGAGAAGCTTCTTCATCTCCCAAGATCCTGATCTCTGGACCTTGGTAGTCAAAGGCTATACTGCACCCACTACACCAGGAGATGAAACTGGTCAAGAACTGGATGTAGAAGATATGAATCACAACCAGAAGAAGTTATACAAGCTGCATCGCAAGTCCAGAACCATCATGATTAATGCTAACACATTTAAAGAATTTGATAGATGCACCAACAAGGAAACAACAAAAAGCATCTATGACAGTTTGGTTCTGACCTATGAAGGAAGTCAACAGGTTCAAGAGGCAAAGGCAAACATATTGGTCAAACAGTATGAGATGTTCAAGATGGAAGAGGACGAAGACATTGAAGCAATGTTCTGCAGATTCCAGACTCTGGTATCATGTTTAAAAGTATTAAAGAAAAGCTACACCACTGCAGATCATGTAAAGAAGATCCTCAGAAGCTTACCAGCCAAATGGAGACCAAAGGTTACTACAGTACAGGAAGCCAGAGATCTGAATACCTTAAGGCTTGAAGATATGATCAGCTCCCCCAGGTCTCATGAAATAGAGCTGGATGCAGATGAACCAAAGAAGAAGAAGACTTTAGCCCTTAAGTCAAAACAGAAGAAAGCTGCAAAGGTTGTATCAGAATCAGAGGATAGTGATTGTGAAGATGATGATCTTGCTTACATAACCAAGCATATTGCAAAGATGTGGAAAAACAAAAAGAAGAAAGCTCCCAGGAAAAATGGCAAATACTCCAACAGAGGAAAATAAGAAGATGACAAGAAAAGCATCATCTGCTATGGATGCAATGAACCTGGAGATATCAAGTCAGAATGTCCAAACATGGAGAAAGGAAAACATCACAAGAAAGGTTCCAGATTCAAGAAGAAGGGTTTGATGGCAGCATGGGATGCATCTGACTTAGAAGAGGAATCATCTGATGATGAAGAGGCAGAAACAACTATGATGGCTCACATCAAGTTTGCCTCTGGACTCCATAAAGGTACTAGCTATGGAAGAAAAGCAGAAGGTAAGAAGAATGGACAAATCATTCATTCCGGCAAGTCTGGAAGCACATCAGAGAAAGCAGTATTGGCACATACCAACTCAAGTTATGGATCCAATACAGACTCTGGAACTGATTCAGAAGATGAAAACAAAGAGGTATTCTCTAATCTTACTAGATGTGAATTAATTAATGCTCTTAAAGACTTTCTAAATGCCAACAACAAGATGTCTTTAAAACTGAAAACTCTCAGGGAAGAAAAGAAAATTCTAACCAAAGAAGTACATATTTTAAAGAATCAGAATGCTGAGTTTGCATTTGAAAACACTAATTTTAAAACTGAAGTTGCCAGACTCAATTCTGAAAATCTAACTCTCAAAAGTAATATTTGCTCTACTTCCAATACTGTTTGTGAATCTGATATGCATGAACAAGCTTTTCAAAAATTTATTACAAATGGTATGGAAAGAAGTAAGTATGCTTCCATGATTTATGGAGTTAGTAACAATGGCAAAAGAGGCATATGATTTGATGAAACTGTAACTAAACCTATTTCCTTTGATGTTTCATGTGTTGTTTGTGCTAAGAAAGGTCATTCAAAATTGTCTTGTCCCATGATAAAATCAAGGAAAGACAAGAAACCTTTCAAGACTAACAAACCTGAACCCAACCAGTTTTGGGTACCAAAATATAAAATTGTTTATGTTGCAGATGTTCTGAGCAACTAGAAGGAAACACCAATCATGGTGCCTAGTCAATGGATGCTGGCAATGCACAAACAAAAAAAGGTGTATGTTCAAGTTTCCACCAGACAGAAGCAAATGAGTCTGATGAAAGAAGGTCTGGTCAGTACAATTCACACCAGAATCAGAACTAGAACCAGAACCCGAACCAATATCAGAACTAGAATCATAGGAGGAACAGGAAATATCAAAGAAATCACTCATATAAACAAAACTGAAACTACCAGAAGAATCAAAATTACCATAAGTTCCAGAACCAAAAGAATCAGAATTATCATCAATTCTAGAATTATCAGAGGAACCAGATATATCAGCAAAAAGAGAAGAATCAGAATCAGGAGAGTTCTTCAAACACTCCGGTAAAATTCATCACGACTACAATCCAAGAAGGGAATTCAAATCCCTTCATCCGAACCATCTAATAAAAAAACATACAGATTCAGAATCTGAAAATCAGAAACAAGAGGATTTTCAGAGTAAAACTGAAACTGTTGACATAGAGGTTACATCTTGTTGTAAATACTATTATTGTTTGATATTTATGTTTACTGTGATAACAAGAAGCTTGATCTTAAAAATCAAAGCTAGATAAGTTTTTGTTTGCAGATTTTCAAAGATTTAAAGGAACCAGATGATTCACACGAATTGAACACTTCAGCAGAAACAGTATTCCAGTGGTTTCAAAACAAGCAGAAACCACCAGAAGCAGAATTAATGGTTTGGCTGTATTGATTTCATTTTTAAATTATTTGATTTGTATTATGTTATATGACAAATAGCTTGACATGAAAAGTCAAAGCAAGAAGAGGAAATTGCAGGTTTACCAGAAGCACAAGAAGCAGGAGCAGATCAAACAACAGAACCAGAGAAAGAAAAGGATGAAAGCAAATCCGAAGATAATGCTGAACCTGAAGACAAGTCAGAAGGAAAGAATGGGTGGAAGTACAAGTCTTCACATCCAGAAACACTGATTATTGGAAGCGCAGTTGAACCATTGAAAACCAGATGATCATTTAAAGAAACAAGTCTATTTGGTTTACTTTCTACCATTGAACCAACTACTGTTGATGAAGCACTAGCAGAAGAAGGATGGATTCTTGCAATGCAAGATGGGGTGAATGAGTTTGAAAGGAATGATGTTTGGGATCTGGTATCCAGACCACACAAAAATATCATTGGAATCAAATGGGTGTTCAGGAACAAACTCAATGAAAAGGGTGAAGTAGTCAGGAATAAAGCTAGGCTTGTGGTACAAGGATACAATCAGCAAGAAGGCATTGATTACACTGAGACTCTTGCTCCAGTGGCCAGGATAGAAGCAATTCGTATCCTACTCTCTTTTGCTGCAAATCATGCTATTACTTTGTATCAAATGGATGTCAAAAGTGCTTTCTTAAATGGTTATATAAGTGAGGAAGTCTATGTCAAACAGCCCCCAGGTTTTGAAAGTTCGGATTTTCCAAACCATGTTTTTAAACTTAAAAAATCTTTATATGGTTTAAAACAAGCACCTAGGGCATGGTATGACAGATTTAGCAACTTCTTACTTAAAAATAAGTTTGATAGAGACCAAATAGATAACACTTTGTTTAGAAAATCCATTAAAGATGATATTCTAATCATTCAAGTTTATGTTGATGATATTATCTTTGGATCCACTAATGGCATTCTCTGCCAAGAGTTTTCTGATTTGATGCAGCAAGATTTTCAGATGAGCATGATGCGAGAACTTAAGTTCTTCCTAAGAATTCAGATTCAGCAAGGCAAAATAGGTATACTCATTCACCAATCTAAGTACACTAAAGAACTTCTCAAAAAGTTCAAGATGAGTGATTGTAAGCCTATGGCCACCCCCATGCACCCCACCTGTGAAGGTGCAAACACGAGAAGGGGAGTTGAATTGTGTTTGACTAACTTGAATACTTTTTCTGTTTTTGCAGTTTTAAAACAAAACTTGATGTATGAATAAAACAGAGTTAGCAGCGGATATAAAGTAAAAATAAAAACACATAATTTTATATTGGTTCACTGTTAACGAGGCTACGTCCAGTCCCTTCACCTTGAAGGATTTCACTAATTCAAACCTTGAATTACAACAGTTCCACTGACCCTCCAAGTCAGTCTTCTCAAATAGTCTAACAATCCTAGACTCTTGAGGAATACAACACCTTGACTTCCTAAGTCAAGTCTTCTCATATCAATCTGACAACCCTAGATTGTAGAAGGAACTACAACGCCTTGAATCTAATTGCCAAGTAATCTGCTACCCCTTCTAACTCCCTCAGATTGTAGACTCTACTTCAACAACTTAGATCTAACACAAGGGAAAGAAAATAACACGAGTGCTTGCTTCTGGAAAGCTGGAACTCACAATTAACCTCACTGAAAACTTGAGTGTTTGCTTTGGAAGTGTATGACTCTTTTGTGAATTTCGATGCTAAGTATTATGCCTTGAGCCTCCTTTTATAGATGCGAATTAGGGCCTCTTCCAAGCTTAATTTTGAGTTGTATCTTGCTGGATTCTCTTGCAAAAATATCTTGACCAATCGGGCTTCTCTTAAATAAAAAACATATGTTTTTTAAGCTTCAGATTTTCTTTCAAAAATAACCGGCCAATCATGTCTTTAGTTTCTTCCTGCCAACAGCTCCTGAACTTCCATACGACTTCACTTTATTTTTGTAACAAATCCTTTTAATACTTTGATCAATTTTAATTAAATCTCCAACGTTAATCCTCATGATTAAATCTGGACCGTTTGATCTTCTGCGCTAGTCCACATCTGGACCTTACTAAGTGATCTGTTGTGATCCTCTAATTTCGGCCAACCCTGGACCACACTTTCTGATATTCTGATCTCGACTATCATGGACTTGCAAACTGATATGTTGTGATCCTCTGATCTCGGCCATTGATGGACCACACATCCTGACCTTCTGATTTCGGCCAACACTGGGCCATGGTCTGATCTTCTTCTGATCTCGGCCAACACTGGGCGAAATACCTAAATCTGAACCATTGATCTAAATATCTTCCCTCTGATCTGGACCAATTATGAACTTGGTCTTGATTAAACTAAAATTAAATCTGGACAAATAATATTTCAGTCTGGACATTTTACTTTCTGTTTTGGATCAAATCTGGAGATCATTTCTTCTGGTCTAGACTTAGTTTCATACCCTGAACCATGCTATCTTCTGGTCTGGGTCAAATCTGGATTAATTCCTTTGTTCTGGACCCATTAATTTACCCTATGATTAAGTGTGGATCAAGTCTGGGCTGTTTATTATTTCACTGCCAGGCCATCTTCTGGTCAGAATAACTTCTGGATTAAATCTGACTTATGACTCATACTAATCTGGATCAAGTCTCCCTCTGGCAGGCTTCCTTGTGGTTTGGTCCAGGTTTCCTTTTGACTTTGCTTCCTTCTGATCTGGGCCAGCAAAGATATCTTCTGGTGATGTTTTGAAATCTTGGAGTATCTTCTTGTACCTTCAGGATTCAATCTCTGGAACCCTTTGATTTTCTGCTTCTGATTACTTCAGCTTCTGGTGGCATTTACTTTAATAATTCAAGGTACAAAATAAGATTACATGAAGTGCTTTTGTAAACATGAAAATCCTAAGTACTTAGAACCAACTTTGTTCCAACAATCTCCCCCTTTTTGATGATGACAAAACCTTAACTTATTTTGCTAGCTTGTAACTCGAAGACTGAATTACTCCCCCTCAGACCAATCTCTCCCCCTAAGTCGGATACTGACTTTTTCTTCTCCTTTTCAATTTCTTCTTTATTCGCTCTTTCTTTTCTCTCTTCATATTGCCTTTCCTTTTCAATTCCTTCTCTTTTCACTCTTTCTTTTTCTCTCTCCCTGTTTCCTCTCCTTTTCAACTTCTTCTCTTTTTCACTCTTTCTTTTTATCTCTTTATTTTTCTCTTTCCCTGTTTCTTCTCCTTTTCAACTCCTTCTCTATTCATCTCTTTCTTTATCGCTCATCCTTTCTTTTTATCTCTCCTTTTCTACTTATTTCTCCTTTTTCCTTTTTTGCTCCTCCTTTCTTTTTATCTCTCCTTTTCTACTTATTTCTCATTTCTCTCTCTCTCTCCCCCTTTTTGTCATCAGCCAAAAAGAGGTCATACTATTTTTGTATTTTTTGTTTTTCTCTTTACAAATTACAGAAAGTAAAAACAGAAAATTAAAAAGTATAAAATAAAATTACAAGAAAATTAAAAAAACTCCAAAGAAGACTACTAGAGCTAGTTAGATATGGAGACAATGTTGAGATGCTTCTTGATGAACTCGAACCTATCTTCTTGTAATGCTTTGGTGAAGATGTCAGCCCATTGATGATCAGTGTCCATAAACTGGATGCTTAAAGTCCCGTTTTGAACATGGTCCCTAATGAAATGGTGTTTTATTTCAATGTGTTTGGCTTTAGAGTGTAAGATAGGGTTCTTGGTTAGGTTTATGGCTGAAGTGTTATCACAGAACAAAGGGATATTGGTTTCAAAGATGTTGTAATTTTCAAGTTGATGTTTCATCCAAAGTAACTATGAACTGCATCCTGCTGCTGATATATACTCAGCTTCAGCTGTTGACATGGCAATGGTGCTTTGTCTTTTGCTTGACCAAGAGATCAAATTATCACCTAAGAAAGTGCAGTTGCCACTTGTACTTTTCCTTTCCAGCTTGTCTCCAGCATAGTCGGAATCACAAAAACCTTTTAGTTTGTAGGTGGGGGTTTTCTTGTATAATAGGGTAAGGTTGGTGGTTCCTTTAAGGTATCTCAGAATTAGTTTGACAGTAGTTAAATGGGATTCTCTAGGGTCAGCTTGAAAACGAGCACAGACACAAACACTCAACAAAATGCCAGGTCTAGAAGCAGTTAAATAAAGAAGGGATCCAATCATACCTCTGTATGTTTTCTGGTCTACCTTTTGGCTGGTTTCATCTTTGCTAAGTGAGCAGGTTGGGTGCATGGGGGTGGCCATAGGCTTACAGTCACTCATCTTGAACTTTTCGAGAAGTTCTTTAGTGTATTTAGATTGGTGAATGAGTATACCTGATTTGCCTTGGTGAATCTGAATTCCCAGGAAGAACTTAAGTTCTCCCATCATGCTCATTTGGAACTCTTTATGCATTAGGTCAGAAAACTCCTTGCACAAAGTGCCATTAGTAGATCCAAAGATGATATCATCAACATAAACTTGAATAATTAAAATATCATTTTTAATGGATTTCCTAAATAGAGTATTATCAATCTGGCGTCTATCAAATTCATTCATAAGCAAAAAGTTGCTAAGTCTTTCATACCATGACCTTGGAGCTTGTTTTAAACCATATAAAGATTTTTAAGTTTAAAAACATGGTTTGGAAAATCAGGAATTTCAAATCCAGGGGGCTGTTTGACATAGACTTCCTCACTTATATAGGCATTTAAGAATGCACTTTTAACATCCAATTGTTACAGAATTATATCATGATTAGCAGCAAATGATAAAAGAATTCTAATTGCTTCTAACCTGGCCACTGGAGCAAATGTATCAGTGTAATCGATACCTTCCTGTTGATTGTATCCTTGAGCTGCTAATCTGGCTTTGTTCCTTACCACTTCACCTTTTTCATTGAGTTTATTTCTGAACACCCACTTGGTTCCAATAATGTTTTTGTTTGGTCTGGATAACAGATCCCAAACATCATTCCTTTGGAATTCATTCAGCTCTTCTTGCATTGCAAGTGTCCAACATTCCTCTGCCAAAGCCTCATCAACATTGCTTGGTTTGCATCAGCTTCTGGTTCTGGAAAATCTGTAACAGCTTCTGATTCTGATAAATATCCTGATTTCTCTTCTGACTTATCTAGGCTGTTTCTGACTTGATTAGATTTATCTTTTGAAGATTTGTCATGTGTTGCTGACTTGCTTGTATCCTCTACCTTTCCAGGTACTTCTATTTCTTCTGCTTCTGCTTCTGCTCCCTTTGGTTTTGGTGAACCTGCACTATCTTTATCTTGCTTTGATTTGTCTAGATCAAGCAGTTTGTCATATAACATAATATAAATCAAATAATTTAAAAATGAACTCAATACAACCAAACCCTTAATTATGCTTTTGGTGGTTTCTACTTGTTTTTGAAACCACTGGAATGCTGTTTCTGCTGAAGTGTTCAATTCGTTTGAATCACCTGGTTCTTCTGACAGTTTGAAAACCTCTATGTCAATAGTTTCAGTTTTGCTCTTAAAATCCTGTTGCTTCTGATTTTTCAGATTTCGAATCTGTATGTTCTAGGGTTACATGGTTTGGATTAAGAGATTTGAATTCCCTTCCAGGTTTGTAGTCTTGATGAATTTCACTAGAGTGTTTGAAGAACTTTCCTGATTCTAATTCTTCTCTTTCTTGTTTGGCTGATACACCATGTTCCTCTGGTGATTCTAGAACTTATGGTGATTCTGGTAATTATGCTGGTTCTGGATCGGGTATTGATTCTGATTCTGGTTCCAGTGTTGGTTCTGGTTCCAGTGTTGGTTTTGGTTCCAGTTCATGTGCCTCTGATACTGGTTCCAGCTCTGGTTCTGGTTCCAGTTCCAGTTCCTGTTTTGATTTTGGTTCCTGCGTTGGTTCTGGTTCCAGTTCCTGTACCTCTGATACTGGTTCTAGTTCTTATTCTGGTTCCAGTTCTTGTTCTGATTCGTGTGATATGTGTGATTTCTTTGATATTTCCTGTTCCTCCTATGATTCTGGTTCTGGTTCTGATAGGTATTGTGTCGACCAATTCTTCTTCTACCAGAGTCAATTGGCTTCTGTTTGGTAGATGTTGGAACATAAACCTTCTTCTGCTTGTGCATTGCCAACATCCATTGTCCAGGCACCATTGTTGGTGTCTCCTTCTGGTTGCTCAGAATATCTGCAACATAGACAATTTGATCTTTTGGTACCCATAACTTATTGGGTCCAGGTTTGTTAGTTTTAACAGCTCTATGATCTTGTTCAGATTTTACCATTGGACAAGATAATTCAGAGTGACCTTTCTTAGCAAAAACATCCGAGTGAACAGTTTTAGTATCAGCAATAGTTTCTGTAAAAGCAAGACCTCTCTTACCAATGTTACTGTTTCCATAAATCATAGATGCATATTTACTTCTTTCCATTCCATTAGAAATAAAGTTTTGAAAACATTGCTCATGCATATCAGTTTGACAAACAGTTTTGGAAGTGGAACACATATTACTTTTGAGAGTTTGGTTTTCAGATTTGAGTCTTGCAACTTCAGTTTTAAAATCCTTGTTTTCAGTTGCATACTCAGAATTTCGATTCTTTAAAACTTGGACTTCTTTGGTTATTTTTTTCTTATCTTCCCTAAGAGTTTTCAGTTTTAAAGACATCTTATTGTTTGCATTTAAAAAGTCTTTTAAAGCCTCAATTAATTCAGATCTAGTGACATCAGAAAATACCTCACTGTCTTCATTTTCTGATTCTGTTCCAGAGCCTGAGCCGTATCCAGAGCTTGAGTTGGTATGAGCCATCAAAGCCAGAATTGCTTCCTCTGATGTGCTTCCAAACTTGCTTGAATGACTGCTTCGATCATTCTTCCTTCTGCCTGTTTTCATTCCTGAGACTTTGCCTTTATAAGGTCCAGAGGTAGACCTGATGTGTGCCATCATTGCTCTTTCTGCCTCTTCTTCATCAGACGATTCTTCTTCTGATTCTGATACATCCCAAGCTGCCATCAGACCCTTCTTTATGAATCTAGAACTCTTCTTGTGCTGTTTGCCTTTTTCCAGATTTGGACATTCTGACTTGATATGTTCAGGTTCATTGCATCCATAACAAACAATACTCTTCTTGTCAGATTCTTCCTTTCCTTTGTTGTTATGATTCTTCTTGGAGCCTCTCCTCTTTCTGTTTTCCCAGATCTTAACCATCTGTTTGGTTAAGTAAGCCATATCATCACAGTCATTGTCGCTATCCTATGATTCTGGAGCGGCCTTTGCAGCTTTCTTCTGTTTTGACTTCAGGGCCAGTTTCTTCTTTTTCTTTGGTTCATCTGCTTCCAGTTCTATTTCATGAGACTTGAGTGAGTTGATCAGATCTTCAAGTATTAAGTTATTCAGATCTTTGGCTTGCTGAACTGCAGTAACCATTGGTCTCCACTTGGTTGGTAAACTTCTTAGAATCTTCTTGACATGATCTATTGTTGTGTAGCTTTTCTTCAAGACCTTCAGTCCAGATATCAGAGTCTGGAATCTACAGAACATTCCATCGATGTCTTCATCATCTTCCATCTTGAACATCTCATATTGTTTGACCAATATGTTAGCCTTTGCTTCTTGATCCTGCTGGCTTCCTTCATAGGTCAGAACCAGACTGTCGAATATGCTCTTTGCTGTTTCTTTATCAGTGCATCTGTCAAATTCCTTGAATGTGATGGCACTGATCATGATGTTTCTGGACTTGTGATGAAGTTTGTATAATCTGCTTTGGTCTGGTTACATATCTTCCATGTCCATCTCTTTGGTTGGATCTCCTGGAATAGTAGGTGCAGTGTATCCTTTGACTACTAGCTTCCATAATTCAGGATCTTGAGATATGAAGAAACTTCTCATTCTGTCCTTCCAATATTCAAACCTGTCTCAATCAAACAGTGGTGGTCTGTTGATGTTGCCTCCAAATTCTTCTAACATGTTGAACCCCTTTGGACCTTTCCTCAAACACTGTTAAGTGCTCAGCCTTGAGACCGAGCTCTGATGCCAATTGAAGGTGCAAATACGAGAAGAGGGGTTGAATTGTGATTGACTAACTTGAATACTTTTTCTGTTTTTGCAGTTTTTAAAACAAAACATGATGTATGAATAAAACAGAGTTAGCAGCAGATATAAAGTAAAAATAAAAACACATAATTTTATACTGGTTCACCGTTAACGAGGCTACGTCCAGTCCCTTCACCTTGAAGGATTTCACTAATTCAAACCTTGAATTACAACAGTTCCACTGACCCTCCAAGTGAGTCTTCTCAAACAGTCTAACAATCCTAGACTCTTGAAGAATACATCACATTGACTTCCTAAGTCAAGTCTTCTCCTACCAATCTGACAACCCCAGATTGTAGAAAGAACTACAACGCCTTGAATCTAATTGCCAAGTAATCTGGTACCCCTTCTTACTCCTTCAGATTGTAGACTCTACTTCAACAACTTAGATCTAACACAAGGGAAAGAAAATAACACGAGTGCTTGCTTCTTGAAAGATGGAACTCACAATTAACCTCACTGAAAACTTGAGTGTTTGCTTTGGAAGTGTATGACTCTTTTGTGATTTTCGATGCTAAGTATTCTGCCTTGAGCCTCCTTTTATATATGCAAATTAGGGACTCTTCCAAGCTTAATTTCGAGCTGTATCTTGCTGGATTCTCTTGCAAAAATATCTTGACCAATCGGGCTGTACTTAAATAAAAAACATATCTTTTTTAAGCTTAAGATTTTCTTTCAAAAATAACTGGCCAATCATGTCTTTAGTTTCTTCCTGCCAACAACTCCTGATGTTCCATACGACTTCACTTTATTTTTGTAACAAATCCTTTTAATACTTTGATCAATTTTAATTAAATCTCCAACGTTAATCCTCATGATTAAATCTGGACCGTTTGATCTTCTGCGCTAGTCCACATCTGGACCTTACTAAGTGATCTGTTGTGATCCTCTGATTTCGGCCAACCCTGGACCACACTTTCTGATCTTCTGATCTCGGCCATCATGGACTTGCAAAATGATATGTTGTGATCCTCTAATCTCGGCCATTGCTGGCCCACATATCGTGACCTTCTGATTTCGGCCAACACTGGGCCATGGTCTGATCTAGGCCAACACTGGGCCAAATACTTAAATCTGAACCATTGATCTGAATATCTTCCCTCTGATCTGGACCAATTCTGGACTTGGTCTGGATTAAACTAAAATTAAATCTGGACAAATAATATTTCAGTCTGGACATTTTGCCTTCTGTTTTGGATCAGCTCTGGATCAAATCTGGAGATCATTTTTTCTGGTATGGACTTAGTTTCATACCCTGAACCATGCTATCTTCTGGTCTGGGTCAAATCTGGATTAATTCCTTTGTTCTGGACCCATTAATTTACCCTCTGATTAAGTCTGGATCAAGTCTGGGCTGTTTATTATTTCACTTCCAGGCCATCTTCTAGTCAGAATAACTTCTGGATTAAGTCTGACTTGTGACTCCTACTGGTCTGGATCAAGTCTCCCTCTGGCAGGCTTCCTTCTAGTCTGGTCTAGGTTTCCTTCTGACTTTGCTTCCTTCTGATATTGGCCAGCAAAGATATCTTCTGGTACCTTCAGGATTCAATCTCTGGAACCCTTTGATTTTCTGCTTCTGATTACTTCAACTTCTGGTGACATTTACTTTAATAGTTCAAGGTACAAAATAAGATTACATGGAGTGCTTTTGTAAACATCAAAATCGTAAGTACTTATAACCAACTTGGTTCCAACAACCTGCTCACTTGAAAAAGATGAATTCGGCCAAAAGGTATACCAGAAAACATACAGAGGTATGATTGGATCCCTTCTTTACCTAACTGCTTCAAGACCTGACATTTTGTTTAGTGTTTGTATCTGTGCTTGTTTTCAAGCCGACCCTAGGAAATCTCACTTAACTGCTGTCAAAAGAATCCTTAGATACCTTAAAGGAACCACACATCTGACCTTGCTCTACAAGAAAACTCCCACATACAAATTGAGTGGATATTGTGATTCTGATTATGCTGGAGACAAATTAGAGAGAAAAAGCACAAGTGGCAACTGTAGGTTTCTAGGTGATAATATGATTTATTGGTCAAGCAAGAGACAAAGCACCATCGCCATGTCAACAGCAGAAGCTGAATTTATATCAGCAGCAGGATGCAGTTCTCAGTTAATCTAGATGAAACATCAGTTGGAAGACTACAACATCTTTGAAACCAACATCCCTTTATACTGTGACAATACTTCAGCCATCAACCTAACCAAAAACCCTATCCTTCACTCTAGAGCCAAACACATAGAAATCAAACACCACTTCATCAGAGATTATGTTCAAAAAGTAACACTCAACATCCAATTTGTAGACACTGATCATCAATGGGCTGACATATTCACTAAACCATTGTCTGAAGATCGATTCGAGTTCATCAAGAAGCATCTCAACATAATCTCCATATCTGACTAGATCAAGTAGTCTTTTTAGAGGAGTAGTTTTTAAATATTTTTGTCTTTTATTGTCTGTTATTTGTTTTTTTGTACTCTATAAAAATAAAGAGGCTAGAAGATGAAAAAAAAAGGCCAGAAGATATCCTTTCTTCCTTCAATCATTTTTTTCTGATGACAAATGGGGAGAAGATGTATTTGATAGAGAATCTGGGGCATTATACTTAGGGGGAGGAAAAGTCAAAATAAAGCATAGTCGTAGGGGGAGTCACAGTCAAAAGAAAGAAAAATAGTTATAAAAAATACAAGGTTTTGTCATCATCAAAAAAGGGGAGATTGTTGGAACCAAGTTGGTTCTATACTTAGAATTTTGATGTTAACAAAAGTATTTTATGTAAATAGTATTTTGACTTAAAAGAACAAATCAGAAGCTGTGCAAAATCAGAGGATGACCCCACCAGAGGATACATCCAGAGGAAGCAACTAGAAGATAGAAATGTCACCAGAAGGTTCGGCCAGAGAATGCATCCAGAAGGTACCAGAGGATGCATCCAGAGGACACCAGAGGATGTCATCAAAGGTGAAATAAACATCATCAGATTATATCTTTCTGGTCTAGACCAGAAGGAATCATAAGTCAGACTTGGTCCAAACTTAATTCTGACTAGAAGATAGCTTGGTCATGAATATAAGAATCAATCCAGACTCAATCCATACTTGGTCCAGATCAGAGGGAAAATGTTCAGATCAATGGTCCAAATTTAAGTATCATGGCCCAGTGTTGGTTGATATCAGAAGATCAGATCATATGGCCCAATGTTGGCCGGGACAAAAGATGAGATCATGTGGTCCAGTGTTGGCCAAGATCAGAGGATCACTGAATTGGGGCAGATCAGATTATATGATGCAGAGGTGGTCGAGATCAGAAGATCATACGGTCCATATTTTAATCATGATGAAAATCAGTGATAACTTGATTAAAATTTGAAGAAGACTTGATTAAATTTTGATAGAAATTTGATCAAAGTATTAAGGGGATTTGATTCAAAAATTACTGAAGACTTGAAGAAATTCGAATGCAATCTGAAGCTTAAAAAGATATGGTTTGAAATTAAAAGAAACAAGATTGGTCAACAGAATTTTCAAATGCAATCTGAAGCTAAAAAGATACGATTTTTATTTAAGTGAAACAGGATGGGCCAAGTTATTTTTGCAAGAGAATCTTGACAGATACAGCTCGAATTTGATCATGGAAGAAACCCTAATTTTCATCTATAAAAGGAGGCTAAAGGCAGAAGACTTAGCATCGAAAATCAGTAAAAAAGTCATAAACTTCCAGAAGCAAACACTCGAGTTTTTAGTGAGGTTAATTGTGAGTATCAGCTTTCCAGAAGCAAGTACTCTTGTTTTTCATTCCCATGTGTTAGATCTATATTGTTGAATTAGAGTCTACCATCTGAAGAGTCAAAAGAAGTAGCAGGTGACTTAGCAATTAGATTCTAGGTGTTGAAATCCCGTCTGCAATCTGGGGTTGTCAGATTGGTAAGAGAAGACTTGACTTGTGAAGTCAAGGTGTTGTGTTCCTCAAAAGTCTAGGATTGTTAGACTGTTTGGGAAGACTGACTTGGAGGGTCAGTAGTGTTGTGGTAATTCAAAGGTTTTGAATTAGTGGAAAAATCCTTCGAGGTGAAGGGACTGGATGTAGCCTAGTTAATGGTGAACCAAGATAAATCTTTGTGTTGATTATTTTACTTTATTCGCTGCTAATTCTGTTTGTTTATATATTAGATTCTAAATAATCATCAAAAAAAGAAAAAGAATTCAAGTATTACAAACACAATTCAACCCCTCTTCTCGTGTTTGCACCTTCAATTCGTTGTTGTTTTCCAAATTGTCTAGTGTTGGTGCTCAAACATGTGTGAGTGGTTAGTTTTACATCGATTATGAATGAATAAAATGTTAAATATATAAGAAATGTGATACATATATAATATTTTAAGGTTTGGGATGAAGATGTAATATTTGTTAACAATGATAAACATAGAAGGGAGGAAGATGAAGAGAGGAGGAATACAAAGAACCCACTAGGGTTTTGTAAATCAAATGAACAAAAAACTTAGTGTCATAGAGTTACGATAAGTATATATAAAGGAGAGTAGAAAATTCTAAAATAACCTTACTACTAATATATAATAATATTATCTAACATCTTTCCTCAAACTCACAATACATTAACATGGAACATCAAAAGTTTGTCAACCAAAAAACGAAAACGTTTAATGGAATGCATTTTTGTGAAAAAATCAACAATTTGTAAGGAAGATGAGACAAACGGTAGAGTAATGGTTCCATGCTGAAGTTGATGACGAGTAAGATGACAATCAATCTCAATGTGCTAGGTGCGTTCATGAAAGACTGAGTTTTGAACCATTTGAATAACACTCTTGCAATCGTGGTGCCTCAGAGTTGGCTAAGAAAGAGAGGTACCTATATAAGGCAGAAGCCAACACAACATTATTTCAGCAGTAGTGGATGCCATAACACTATACTTAGATTTTGTAGAAGAGCGAGATATAATGTCTTGTTTTCTCTTCCAAGAAATAGGAGAGTCTCCAAGAAAGATATAGAATCATGTGGTGGACTTACGATCTGTGGTGTCACCAGCCCAATTAGCCTCAGAATAAGCACTTAACTCCAATGAGGACGACGATGGAAAGAGAAGGCTATGAAATTGAGTTTCTCGAAGATAATGAAGAATACGAAGAACAACTGCTCAATGTAATGTAGTGGGAGAGACAATAAATTGACTGATAACGGGAATATCATAAGCAATATTAGGCCTGGTAATCGTAAGATACACCAAACTGTCAACCAAAGTACGGTACAAATTGAGATATGGTAAAGGAACACCATTCGAGGAGTATATTTCACATTCATTTCAAGAGGAGTATTTGCTGCTCTATTATAAAAAATATGAGCATGTTCAAGAATGTTGACAATGTACTTGAATTGAGTAAGAATGTAGCCTTTAGAAGAGTAGGCAACTTTAATCCCCAAGAAATAGCGAAGAGTTCCCAAGTCATTCATCTCAAATTGCTGGACTAACTGCAATTTCAACTCATTGATTCCACTAACACCATCACATGTAATAATCATATCATCAACATACAAATAAAGTATAATGCGACCATAAGTGGTAGTCCTTATAAACAATGCAGAATCACGTTCTCTTGCGTGGAAACCAGGAGAAGTGATCACAATTGAGAATTTCTCAAACCAAGCTCTAGAAGCCTGTTTAAGACCGTATAGAGACTTTTTTAACTTACACAATTCCTCTTGATTATGAGAAACTCCTTGTGGAGGGACCATATAGACTAGCGGTGTACATGGGCACGGGTCGACCCGCCAACCCGATCACCCAACCCAACCCGATTTTTACCTGTACTCAATCACTTTCGGGATCCAACACGACCCAACCCGTTGAAACCCGCTTATATTTGGTTCGGGTAATAAGTCCAACAATTTGAACCAGTCGACCCGACCTAGTAATTAGTTATAATTTTTTTTTAAAATTTTGTTTGGTAGTGCAATATGGTTTCATTACTCTTATAGTTTTTTTTTTTAAATTTTGTTTGGTAGTCCAATAGGGTTTCATTACTCTTATAGTTTTTTTTTTAAATTTTGTTTGGTAGTCCAATAGGGTTTCATTACTCTTATAGTTTTTTTTTTAAATTTTGTTTGGTAGTCCAATAGGATTTCATTACTATTCTTCTTTAGATTTTCAACATCGTCGTCCACCTTTTTCTTCAGATTTTCAGTACCGTCGTCCACCTTATTCAGATTTTCAAATTGATTTTCCTTTATTTTTGTTTATTCTTTTAATCGTTTGGTGTGCTAATGAGATTGTGTATTGTATTTAAAATTTTAGAGTTGTCTGAATTAGTTTCAATTGATGTTGGGGTGACTACTGCTGAACTTAACACAACCATTATTATATCTTAAGGTACTTGTTATTGCTTTGTTTCATGCATATTTTACTTATTTATCATTTCTCCTTCTTTATCTCTTCACTTTTATTATTGATATTTGTTTTTGCAGATTCCCAATTCTTCCCTTCCATAATTTGATAAACTTGTTAAGTGCTTGGACTTGAAATTGACATTGATTAAAATTGATGAATTTTCATATTTTATTGATCTCATGTTGTTGAATTTATTTATATATTTGAAGATTGTTGGATTTATTTTTGTGTGTGAGAGGTTGTTGGCTTTTTTAAAGAATTGAATGATGTGATTGAATTTTTATAGTTTTTGAGACATTCAAGTATTAAATATATTTTCATTCAATATATTTTTCTGTAAAATAAAAAACATGTTATTATTCAAGTATAACCCGCCAACCTAACCCAAACCGTTCTTGATCGGGTCGAGTTAAATAAAAAAATACGGGTTTAGAACTTAACCCAACCCAAAGATAATCGATCGGGTCGGCTATCGGGTTTTGTCAAAACCTGCCCAACCCGACCCACACACACCCCTAGACTTCTTCATGAAGCTCACCATTTAAAAAATACATTTTTGACATCCATTTGAGAAATATGTCATTGACGAATAGATGCAATTGCAATAAGAGTACGAATAATGGTTATCTTGGCTATAGAAGCAAAAGTTTCTTCATTATCCATACGATATTGTTGAGGAATGCCTTAGCAACATGACGTGCTTTATAACGCTCAACCGACCCATCAAACTTAGTTTGATCTTGTATACCCAACAAGACCTAATAGCATTTTTTCTAGGAGGAAGAGGTACTGATTCCTAAGTATCTGTTTTGTGCAATGTAGAGAGTTCTTCTGCCATAGCCTGCTACCAAAGAGGATCAAGAATATCCTCTTTATAAGAAGAGGACTCAGACAAACTGTGAATAAAGGTTAAGAAAGAAGCAAGCGAAGCCGAGTAAGTGGAATAAACAAAATTAGGTAATTGAGTAGACTTACAATGACGAGAAGGGTAACGAGGAGGCAAAGACGGAGGATCAACGATTGTAGGAGGTGGTTGGACAACCAGAGGAACTAGAGGGATGTCATCATATGGAGTAGTAGTATTTGTTATGCAATTCTCAATATTACAATCACTAGAAGCATTATCATTAGGACCAAACAGAGCAATATAGGTTAGTTTTGAACTCTTAATAATCTGAGAATCAGAGGAAACAGAGTAAAAAGGGATGTGTTCAAGAAAAACAACATTACGAGAAACATATAATTTTCTTGCATGAGGATCATAACAACGATAACCCTTTTGACCATCCCCTTAACCAAGAAAAACAAACATGGCAGAACGAGAACACAACTTAATGCGCTCTACTTGTGGACGAAGAATAAAAAAAGTATAACAAAAAACTTTCAAAGAATAATAATCAGGGATAGAAGCATACAATTTCTCAAAGGGAGACAAACCTGATATGACATACGATGGAGTTCTATTAATAGAATAAACAACAATAAGAAGTAATTCCCCCCAAAACTAATTAGGAACAGAAGCAGACAACAAAAGGGAACAAACAATCGCAATAATATGACGGTGTTTCTTTTCAAAAACTCCATTTTGTTGAGGAGTATCAGTACAAGATATCTGGTGTTGAGTCTGGACCATAGCACGAAACATATGATAAATGTCAAAAAATTCAGTCCGATTTTTCATAAGATAAACCCAACAATAACGAGTGTAATCACTAATTAATGAAACATAATATCTAGATCCACCTTTGGCGAGAACATGTGATGGACCCCAAACATCAGAGTGAACTAAATCAAAAGACGCATATGGAACATAAACACTTTTACTAAACGGTAAAGTTGAAAATTTAACAAGTTTACAACCACAACAATCTGAAACATCATTGGTTTGTAACTTTCAGAAAGCTCCAGTAGAAGCCAAATATTTTAATATTGAAGCAGAAACACGTCCAAAATGAGAATGCCATAAATAAAAGCGAAAAGGCGAAGAATTCAAGAGAAAACTATATAATAAGTCAGCAGTAGTTGTTGAGGCTGTAATATCTGGGATTCGCAGGTCATCCAAAACATAAAGTCCCCCTGTCTATGCCTATCCCAATCAGCCTCCTTGAATGTTGATCCTTCACATAACAGGAAGTGAAAGAAAATATAATTGAATAATCGAAATCACATAGTTGACTAACAGAAGCCAGACTCAAAGTGAGATTAGGAATATAATAAACATCAGAAAGAGACAAGTTGGGTGTGGAGACAAAACCAATGCTTGCTAATGGCATATGAGTGCCATCAACAGTCATAACCAACACAAACGAGGCAAGATTCATAGACGCAAAAGATTTATCATCATATGTCATATAGTGAGATGCTCCATAATCAAGAATCCATATGGAAGGATGAGATATATCTAACAGACTTGAGGGGTTTGAACTTTTAGTAGAGGTGGCAGACATGGCATATGATTGAGTGCCAAGAAGTTTTTTAATTTGTTATGCAATATCAGATATTTGGGAAGTAGTCTCAGATGAATATAAAGAGCCAGAGCTAGAGCCAATAATAGGAGGAGCAGAAGCAACAACATTGGACGATGGCCCCATAAAATTCTTTTTATGTGCTCTCCCAAATTTCGGACAATGTGTTTTCCAATGACCTTTTTCTTTGCAAAAAACACGTTCATCATTACCAAGGCCAACTCTCCCTTGAGATTTTCCTTTTTGAACAGGAGCAACAAAAATAGATGGAAGAGTTTAGAGAATTCCCTTATCTAACACATCAGTATGGATCTTAAGTATGATTTCTTCTGCCAACAATTCACTAACTACTGATTCAACATTAGGATGAGGGAGACAATGAAAAATACCCCCCACAAAGGCCCTCAAAATCATCACGAAGAGCCATCAGAAATCAAACCAGACGTTGCTGAAGGTGCAAACACGAGAAATGGGTTGAATTGTGTTTGACTAACTTGAATACTTTTTCTGTTTTTGCAGTTTGAAAACAAAACTTGATGTATGAATAAAACAGAGTTAGCAGCGGATATAAAGTAAAAATAAAAACACAGAATTTTATACTGGTTCACCGTTAACGAGGCTATGTCCAGTACCTTCACCTTGAAGGATTTCACTATTTCAAACCTTGAGTTACAACAATACCACTGACCCTCCAAGTCAGTCTTCTCAAGCAGTCTAACAATCCTAGACATTTGAGGAATGCAACACCTTGACTTCTTAAGTCAAGTCTTCTCCTACCAATCTAACAACCCCAGATTGTAGAAGGAATTACAATGCCTTGAATCTAATTGCCAAGTAATCTGCTACCCCTTCTGACTCCCTCAGGTTGTAGACTCTACTTCAACAACTTAGATCTAACACAAGGGAAAGAAAATAACACGAGTGCTTGCTTCTGGAAAGCTGGAACTCACAATTAACCTCACTAAAAACTTGAGTGTTTGCTTTTGAAAGTGTACGACTCTTTTGTGATTTTCGATGCTAAGTATTCTGCCTTGAGCCTCCTTTTATAGATGCGAATTAGGGTATCTTCAAAGCTTAGTTTCGAGATGTAATTTGCTGGATTCTATTGCAAAAATATCTTGACCAATCGGGCTTCACTTAAATAAAAAACATATCTTTTTAAGCTTCAGATTTGCTTTCAAAAATAACTGGCCAATCATGTCTTTAGTTTATTCCTGCCAACAGCTTCTGAACTCCCATACAACTTCACTTTATTTTTGTAACAAATCCTTTTAATACTTTGATCAAATTTAATTAAATCTCCACCGTTAATCCTCATAATTAAATCTGGACTGTTTGATCTTCTGCGCTAGTCCACATCTGGACCATACTAAGTAATCTGCTGTGATCCTCTTATTTCGGCCAACCCTAGACCACACTTTCTAATCTTCTGATCTCAGCCAACCTAGTCTAACAAACTGATCTGGTGTGATCCTCTGATCTCGGCCAATGCTGGACAACACATTCTGACCGTCTGATTTCGGCCAACACTGGGCCATGGTCTGGTCTTCTGATCTCGGCCAACACTGGGCCAAATACTTAAATCTGAACCATTGATCTTGATATCTTCCCTCTGATCTGGACCAATTTCTGAACTGGGTCTGGATTGAACTGAAATTAAGTCTGGACAATTAATATTTCAGTATGGACATTTTACCTTCTGTTTTGGATCAGTTCTGGATCAAATCTGGAGATCATTTCTTCTGGTCTGGACTTAGTTTCAATCCATGAATCATGCTATCTTCTGGTCTAGGTCAAATATGGATTGATTCTCTTGTTCTGGACCCATTAACTTATCCTCTGATTAAGTCTTGATCAAGTCTGGGCTGTTTATCATTTCACTGCCAGGCCATCTTCTGGTCAGAATAACTTTTGGACTAAATCTGACTAATGATTCCTTCTGGTCTGGATCAAGTCTCCCTTTGGCAAGCTTCCTTTTGGTCTAGTCCAGGTCTCCTTATGACTTTGCTTCCTTCTGATCTGGGCCAACAAAGATATCCTCTGGTGGTGTTTTGACATCCTGGTGTATCCTTTGGTAATTCCAGGATGCATCCTCTGGACCTTCTGGATGCATTTTCTGCCTCTGATAACTTCATATTCTGGTGGTATTTAATATAGTAATTCAAGGTACAAAATAAGATTACATGAAGTGCTTTTGTAAACATCAAAATCGTAAGTACTTAGAACAAACTTGGTTCCAACATTCTCCCCCTTTTTGATGATGACAAAACCTTAATTTATTTTGTTAGCTTGTAACTCGAAGTACTTGAAATACTCCACCACAGACCAATCTCTCCCCCTAAGTCTGATACTGACTTTTTCTTCTCCTTTTTAACTCCTTCTCTTTTCACTCTTTCTTTTCTTCTCTTCTCCTCTCCTTTTCAACTCCTTATTTATTTGCTCTTTCTTTTCTCTCTTCACATTGCCTTTCCTTTTCAATTCCTTCTCTTTTCACTCTTTCTTTTTTTCTCTCTCCCTGTTTCCTCTCCTTTTCAACTTCTTCTCTTTTTCACTCTTTCTTTTTCTCTCTTTATTTTTCTCTCTCCTTGTTTCTTCTCCTTTCAAACTCCTTCTCTATTCATCTCTTTCTTTTTCTCTCTCCCTATTTCTTCTCCTTTTCAACTCCTTCTCTTTTCATCTTTTTCCTTTTCGCTCCTCCTTTCTTTTTATCTCTCCTTTTCTACTTATTTCTCCTTTTTCTCTCTCTTCCCCTTTATGTCATAAGCCAAAAAGAGGTTCTACTATTTTTGTATTTTTTGTTTTTATCTTTACAAATTACAGAAAGTAAAAATAGAAAAATAAAAGACATAAAATAAAATTACAAGAAAATTAAAACTCCTAAGATGACTACTTGAGCTAGTCAGATATGGAGGTAATGCTGAGATGCTTCTTGATGAACTCAAACCTATCTTCAGGTAGTGCTTTGGTGAAGATGTCAGCCCATTGATGATCAGTGTCCACAAACTGGATGCTTAAGGTCCCTTTTTGAACATGGTCCCTAATGAAATGGTGTTTTATTTCAATGTGTTTGGCTCTAGAGTGTAAGATAGGGTTCTTGGTTAGGTTTATGGTTGAAGTGTTATCACAGAACAAAGGGATATTGGTTTCAAAGATGTTGTAATGTTCAAGTTGATTATTCATCCAGAGTAACTGTGAACTGCATCCTGCTGCTGATATATACTCAGCTTCAGCTGTGGACATGGCAATGGTGCTTTGTCTTTTGCTTGACCAAGAGATCAAATTATCACCTAGGAAAGTGCAGTTGCCACTTGTACTTTTCCTTTCCAGCTTGTCTCCAGCATAGTCGGAATCACAAAAACCTTTTAGTTTGTAGGTGGGGGTTTTCTTGTATAACAGGGTAAGGTTGGTGGTTCCTTTAAGGTATCTCAGAATTACTTTGACAGCAGTTAAATGGGATTCCCTAGGGTCAGCTTGAAAACGGGCACAGACACAAACACTTAACAAAATGTCAGGTCTAGAAGCAGTTAAATAAAGAAGGGATCCAATCATACATCTGTATGTTTTCTGGTCTACCTTTTGGCTGGTTTCATCTTTCTCAAGTGAACAGGTTGGGTGCATGGGGGTGGCCATAGGCTTACATTCACTCATTTTGAACTTTTTAAGAAGTTCTTTAGTGTATTTAGATTGGTGAATGAGTATACCTGATTTACCTTGATGAATCTGAATTCCCAGGAAGAACTTAAGTTCTCCCATCATGCTCATTTGGAACTATTTCTGCATTAGGTCAGAAAACACTTTGCACAAAGTGCCATTAGTTGATCCAAAGATGATATCGTCAACATACACTTGAATAATTAAAATATCATTTTTAATGGATTTCCTAAATAGAGTATTATCAATCAGGCCTCTATCAAATTCATTCTTAAGTAGAAAGTTACTAAGTTTGTCATACCATGCCCTTGGTGCTTGTTTTAAACCATATAAAGATTTTTTAAGTTTAAAAACATGGTTTGGAAAATCAGAATTTTCAAATCCAGGGGGATGTTTGACATAGACTTCCTCACTTATATAGCCATTTAGGAATGCACTTTTAACATCCATTTGATACATCATATATCATGATTAACAACAAATGATAAAAGAATTCTAATTGCTTCTAACCTGGCCACTGGAGCAAATGTCTCAGTGTAATCGATACCTTCCTGTTGACTGTATCCTTGAGCTACTAATCTGGCTTTGTTCTTTACCACTTCACCTTTTTCATTGAGTTTATTTCTGAACACCCACTTGGTTCCAATAATGTTTTTGTTTGGTCTGGATACCAGATCCCAAACATCATTCCTTTGAAATTCATTCAGCTCTTCTTGCATTGCAAGTATCCAACCTTCCTCTGCCAAAGCCTCATCAACATTGGTTGGTCTGCATCAACTTCTGGAAGATCTGTAACAGCTTCTGATTCTGATAAATCAACTTCTGGTTCTGGTAAATCTTGGCTGTTTCTGACTTGATCAGATTTACTTTTGAAGATTTGTCATGTGTTGCTGACTTGCGTGTATCCTCTACCTTTACAGGTACTTATGTTTCTTCTGCTTCTGCTCCCTTTGATTTTGGTGAACCTGCACTATCTTTATCTTGCTTTGATTTGTCAAGATCTAGCACTTTGTCATATAACATAATATAAATAATTTAAAAATGAACCCAATACAGTCAAACCATTAATTTTGCTTCTGGTGGTTTCTGCTTGTTTTTGAAACCACTGGAATGCTGTTTCTGCTGAGGTGTTCAATTCGTATGAATCACCTAGTTCCTCTGACAGTTTGAAAACCTGCAGAATACTTATCTAACTTTGATTTGTTAAGATCAAGCTTCTTGTTATCACAATAAACATAAATATCAAATAATAATAGTAATTACAGCAATATGTAACCTCTATGTTAGCAGTTTCAGTTTTACTCTAAAAATTTTCTTGCTTCTAATTTTGCAGATTTCGAATCTGTATGTTCTGTGATTACATGGTTTGGATTAAGGGATTTGAATTCCCTTCCAGGTTTGTTGTCTTGATGAATTTCACTGGAGTGTTTGAAGAACTTTTCTGATTCTGATTCTTCTCTTTTTGCTTTGGCTGATACACCATGTTCCTCTGGTGATTCTGGAACTTATGGTGATTCTGGTAATCATACTGATTCTGATAATTAAAGTAATTCTGATGATCATACCTCAACCTTTGATACTGATACCTATTCAGGTTCTGGTTCTGGTACTGATTCTGATTCTGGTTCCAGTGTTATTCTAGTTCCAATTCCTGTGCCTTTGATACTGGTTCCAGTTCTTGTTCTGGTTCAAGTTCCTGTTCTGATTCTGGTTCCAAGATGCATCATCTGGTGGTGTTTTGACATCCTGGTGTATCCTCTGGTAATTCCAGGATGCATCATCTGGACCTTCTGGATGCATTTTCTGCCTCTAATAATTTCATATTCTGGCGGTATTTAATATAGTAATTCAAGGTACAAAATAAGATTACATGGAGTGCTTTTGTAAACATCAAAATCCTATGTACTGAGAACCAACTTGGTTCCAACAGTTGCTCGTCTCTCTAATCAATGTACGCTTTGACAACTTTTAACTCAATTGATTCCATAAGAACCGATTGATCCCACAGATTAGTCATTGCCAAATAGAATTCATGAATGGTCATATCGTTCTATTGAAGGGTCGTAATATCACTATCCAATTGATAACGTTTCAAGTGATCCCAAATCTCTTTAGCAGTATAATATTTTGCTAGTTGCACTCATATAGAAAACTCAACAGAATTATTAATCCAACGAATATTTTTGAATTACTAACATTCCACGTGTTTCAAATCTTTTGCATATTTAGCTTCATCACTTTTATCTGTAGGTTTAACAAAAGTTTCATCAACATAACCCCACATATCTTTTCCAATCAATTTTTTTTTCATCACATGACTCCAATAAGAGTAATTTTGTCCATTGAGGTGGACACTAACACCTTGAAGAGAATTATCCTTAGCACCAGCCATAACAAATTGTGACAGGAAAATACGACAAACACAATCACTGAGACAAAATAAATTAGGGATAACTTGTCAATAGCAGAGTCAACCAAGAACCAAACAAAATCATGCCTGAAACAGAATAGCATAATGTTGGAACCAAGTTGGTTTTACACTTAAAGTTTTGATGTTAACAAAAATATTTTATGAGAATAATATATTTGACTTCGAAGAAGGATGCCACTAGAGGATGTCACCAGAGGATACCTCGAGAGGATGTCACCAGAGGATACCACCAGAGGATATCACCAGAGGATATCATCAGAGGATACTGTAAGACCCTTAATTTTAAATATTAATTTGGAAATTATTGTCAAAGGCATTTTGGGAATTGTTGTAAATATTTAATATATGTATGTTTAAGTGAATATATATATATATATTTATTTTGGAAGAGGAATGAAATTATGGGATGAAGAATTAAATTAATTTAATTTCGAGTAATTAAATTAATTGGACCACTAATTAAGGATTAGTGATTAATTAAAGGATTAAGTGCTGAAATGATACAACATTATTTTATTAGTATTTTTAAGAAGGAAGGCACTCAAGTAATTCCATGAGTACACGGCAGAGGAACTGAGCAAAGACCAGAACACACACTCTCCTATTTTGCATGTAATGAGTGATTGCATGCAACAGTAATTTTCCTCCCATTTCTGCCACTGGTTTCTGAAAAACAGCTTCACGGGTTCTTTAAATTCAGAAGAGGGAATTCCTCCAACACCATAAACTGGAATTCCAAACCTCAAACCAGAAAACCCACAATAGTAAAGTTAATCCCCACTCCTTTACGAAGCCAAAGAACCCAGTTTTGCAGCAGCAAACTTCGGGAACAGTTTCACCGTCTCTGGACGCAGAGAAGGGAACGCAGCAGAAAACAGAGGAAATAGCAAAGCACGCTACAAGGGTAAGGGCACCTTCCATCTTTTAGCTGCATTAGGGCGATAAAGTGTGCTGTTTCAGTTCTGTTTTTAAAAGAAAAACTGTTTTCGAAAAATGACATTTTGAAGGAAAATGCACTTTGTTGATATGTGATTATCCTGATGGTTGTTGCTGGCTGTTTTTCTAATAAAACATGCTATTTTACTTATGAATGAAAGCTGGAAAATGTTGCATTGTCATTTTAATGATGAATAAAATGCATATCTTAAAACTGTTTTGAAAATAGCATTAAAATGCAAAATGCATCCTGTTGGTGCTAGTGTTTCGTGATGTTTCTTGTCATTCTGTTGTGTTTTGAGAAAACTGAATACATGCATGTTTGCTCTGGTGTTTTGGGAAAAACTGAAATGTTGCATGTTTGTTCTGATGAGTACTGTAATGTTGCATGCTTGTTCTGATAAGTGTGAACACTGAAATGTTGCATGTTTGTTCTGACGAATGAGAACACTGAAATGTTGTGTGATGTTCTGATGATTGATCATCTGTCTCTGTTTTGGATAAACTGGTGTTAATGGTTCTGATTCTGTTTTATGTTGTGTGATTCTAGTGATGATAATGATGATTCTGCTTCTGGTTGTTCTGGGTGATCTTGATGATATTGTTAATTCTGATTCTGGCTGTTTTGTGTGGATCATTTCGTTTCTGTTTCTGATTCTGATGATCCTTGAGTGGATCATTCTATTTCTGTTTCTGGTTCTAATGATCATTGTGTGGATCATTTCGTTTTTGTTTCTAATTCTGATGATCCTTGAGTGGATCATTCTGTTTCTGTTTTTGGTTCTGATGATCCTTGTGTGGATCATTCTGTTTCTGTTTCTGATGTTCTGATGTTGAACATTCTGCTTCTGTTTCTGATGGTTTTGATGTGAACCATTCTATTTCTGCTTCTTATGGTTCTGATTTGAAACATTCGGTTTCTGCTTCTGATGGTTCTGATGTTAACCATATTCTAATGATTCTGATGTGAATCAGTCTGTTTCTTCTTCTGATGGTTCTGATGTGAACCATTCTATTTCTGCTTCTGATGGTTCTGATCTGAAACATTCTGTTTCTGCTTCTGATGGTTCTGATGTGAATCATTATGTTGTTTCTGCTTCTGGTGATTCTGGCATGAACCATTATGTGCTTCTTCTGATCAATTCTGGATGAAGTCTGGGCGAAGTCTGGGTTATTCAAAATTCGACTGTCATGCCATGTTCTGGTCAAATTATCTTCTGGATTACTTCTTGCTTTTGACAACTTATGGCCTGGAGCAACTCTCCACATGGCAGGCTTCACAATGGTTTGGTCCAAAGAATCTTCTGATATTTATTCCCTCTGATATAATCCATCAAAGATATCTTCTGGTCACTTCTGGACAAGTATGGACTGTGTTGAAATTACACTGCCAGACTATGTTCTGATCAGTATAACTTCTTGATTTCTTCTGATATTTGAATCATTCTTGTTTGGAGCAACTCATATTATGGCAGGCTTCCCTATGGTATTTTCCAGATGTTCTTCTGATTTTGTTTCTGTTTGATATAAGCCTCCAAAGTTATCTTCTGGTCGGTTTTGGACATTCTGGTTTATCTTATGATAATTCTAGAAATGCATCTTCTGTAAATTCAGAATGTATCCTCTGATACATTCATCTTCTGATGGTTCTGGGCGAATCATTCTGTTGTTTCTGCTTCTGATGATTCTGGTGTGAATCATTCTGTGTTGCTTCTGATGATTCTGGTGTCTCATTCTGTGTTGCTTCTGATGATTCTGGTGTGAATCATTCTGTGTTGCTTCTGATGGTTCTGGGTGAATCATTCTGTTGTTTCTGCTTCTGATGATTCTGGTGTGAATCATTCTGTGTTGCTTCTGATGATTCTGGGCGAATCATTCTGTTGTTTTGCTTCCAATGGTTCTGGAGTGCATCATTTTGTTTCTGTTCTGATGTTAATCATCATTTTGATTCTGTTATGATGTTAATCATCATTCTGGTTCTGTTATGATGTTAATCATTCATTCTGGTTCTGTTCTGATGATTAATCATTCATTCTGGTTCTGTTTCTGATGTTCTGGTGTTGATGATCCTGATTCTAATTCTGTTCCTAATGTTCTGATTCTGGTTCTGTTTTCTAATGATTTGATGTAGATCATTCTGGTTTTGTCTTCTGTATTCGACTACAGGCAATCTGTTTTCGAATACAGAATGTTAAAATTGCATATTTTAACTAGTTTCAGCTTCTGTATTCGAATACAGAGAAGCTGTATTCGAATACAGATTCGTAAAATTCCAGAAGATCCTCAGTTTTAAACTCTGTAATTGAATTTTAAGAATCTAGGAAAAACATTTCAAGGTGTTAATGATTGATGGACTGTTTAATCATGATTGTGATGATGCAAATTCTGACTATGCTGAAATAATTTAAACATGATGAGAAGCATGAATTTTCTGATTTTGCATTCTGTTTCTAGAGAAGTGAAACACTGCATATTCATGCATTGCACAGTCAAGTGGTACCCGCGATGGGCCACAGAGTAATGCGCAACCACGTGCTGATCTGTTGAGCGATTGCACGAGTGCTGGACTGTTGAGCGTCTGCACTAAGTACTGATCTGTTGAGCGATTGTACTTTGGTATATAAGTGCTGGACTGTTGAGCGTCTGCACTGGTACTGGACTGTTGAGCGTCTGTACCCTGAAATGCGCAACCCCGTGCTGATCTGTAGAGTGATTGCACGAGTGCTGGACTGTTGAGCGTCTGCACTAGGTACTGATCTGTTGAGTGATTGTACCTTGGGTGATGTCAAACGTGCTGGTCTGTTGAGCGACTGCACGATGTGCTGGACTGTTGAGCGTCTGCACTGGTGCTGATCTGTTGAACGATTGCACCCTGGTCATGAGGGCCGTTGAGATGTGCTGGTCTGTCGAGCGACTGCACCTTGGTAATTCCAAGAAAATTATGCATGAGCATATATGCATTACATTGTGGGATTTGACCGTTGTGTCATGATCGTTTATATGATAAATGTTGGAAATTAATGCGTATGAGTGCTGTCCAAAAATCTGAAATTTCTGAATTTATGATTGTGTCTTGTTGATGTGTTGGCTGTACTTACCGCATATTCATAATCATTAACTGCTGTTTGATAAGGCATGAAAGTCATAAATTTCCAAAATGAGTATTATGATTTTTCTCATGAATTATGCCATGATTATAAATGTTGTTGTGCAATACATGCTATATGAATATTTGTTATTTTCGGTTGGTGACCCCCTTGCTATTATATTGTGGACTTTGGGCTTTGCCCTCAGATGCCTCCCAAACCCGCACCGCCCGCGGGCACCGAACGACGGAAACGTCGTTGAATTTCCTTGATCGCTGCTCACGCACTGCTTGGGCTTTTGACCCCCTCTCAAGCAGAACAACATATACGGGGTGGTTGGAGCGAATAAGTAGGACTAACGGTGTGGAAGACTTCGTGGAGCGCACTCACGCGAGCATAGATTTCCCCGTGCCTTCCCGCCTAGTGTTAGAGGCGCATTGAGTGTTCGACGATGCTGAGGAGTCTATAGGAAGGGTTGAGACGGAGGCCACGGTAGGAGTGGTGACTTCCAACCCTGTGGTCGGAAGAGAGATACATGAGTCTGATACGGCAGAACAGCGTGATGAGCTGAGACCAGTAGCGACCGAGATTCCGGGTCCATCTAGGATTTCCGACGACTGCTACGAGATTCTGGCACCGCTAAAGCGGCCACGAGTGTGTATTGACTTGACTTCGGAGGAGACCGATCCCTCTGTGTACGAGGATGAGGAGGAGGTTACGTCGAAGAGAGCTGCAGAGTCAGAGAAGACTTGTGTGGGATGCGGAGGGAATCCGTGCTACTGCAGCTTCAGCGCATGATCAGTTAGACTTGATGTATTAGGTTTTGGGTTGTAATTGTAATTTGAATTATTTGGAAACACTGTACTATTTTCCGCTGAACCATGTACTCTGATATTTTCTGTTGATGACAATGATATTTTGGGATGTATTTAATGATTAAAAACTAGTTTCCAAGATAAGTACGTAGTGTTAATCCTGATGAAGTACTTGATTTACGTTCATCGATTAATCTATAACGTATTATTTTACGAAGAATTTTATTTTTAATTATTTTGAAACAATTTTTGGGAAAACTCATTTTAATTATAAAAAAAAAAATGCACCCACGCTGTGTTTTAAACTCGGGGTGTTACAATTGTGGTATCAGAGCATTTGGTTAACTTTTGGGTTTAAGCTCTGATTAAAGTGTTTGTTTTGAGTCATTAGCTGATCATGCATAAGAAGCAAGTAGTTAAAGTTTCAAGTCTTGTGAGAGTTGTGGTGTGACTGAAGTAATGATGGTTTTGTAGGAAACAATGCCGCCAAGAAGAGACGACACCGCAAGGACGAATGTCAGTCGGGAAGATCTGATGGCTGAAGTAATGAACAATATGGCTGCGTCTGTTGCTGCCCAGACGGCTGCCAAGACTCAACGCGACTTAGAGAAGAGGGAGCGAGAGATTCGCGCTGCTGAGTCTAGAGGGCTTGAGGATTTTCGCAGTCATAACCCTCCCAAGTTTACTGGTGATGAAGGTCCAGAAAAGGCGGATCAGTGGATCCAAGAAATGGAAAAGATATTTGAGATGATTAACTGCCGGGTAGTAGTGCAAACATCAGAGTATGAAAGAAGACATGGTCAAGATTCATAGAAGATTTGATTCAAATTCGAAGAAGACTTGATTGAAATTTGAAGAAGATCTGATCAAAATTTAAGGAAGATTTAATTTAAATCAGGAGAAGATTTGATTTAAATTCGAAGAAGACTTGATTGAAATTTGAAGAAGATCTGATCAAGATTTGAAGAAGATTTAATTTAAATCAGAAGAAGATTTGGTTCAAATTTAAAAGGGAACATAATCAAGTTGAAGAATTTACAAAAGAAATATGAACAAAATACAATTCCAATTAAACTTGGACCAAGTAGAAGCCCAAATTTCAACTATAAATAGATACTTCAGGCTGAAGAAGAAATCATCGAAAAATAGAAGAGAGTAGAAGAACTCAAGCTTAAAATCCAAATTCATCTTAGAGTTCAAAGAGAGAAATATTTTCTAAGTGTTCTTTTCTTAGATTGTGAGAGTCATTGTTATAATCAACTTTCCAAAAGCAACTACTCGAGTTCCAAACCTTTGTATCCAACCCTATAGTCGTGTAAGTTCCTTCTTCAATCTGGGATTGTCAGATTGGTAGGAGAAGACTTGGCTTGTAGCATCAAGGTGGTGTAAGTTCCTTCTTCAATATGGGGTTGTTAGATTGTTAGGAGAAGACTTGACTTGTAGGGTCAAGGTGGTGTCAGTTCCTTCTTCAATCTAGGGTTGTCAGATTGGAAGGAGAAGACTTGTCTTGTAGGGTCAAGGTGTTGTTGTTCCTCAAAAGTCCTAGGCTGTCAGATTGTTTGGGAAGACTCGCTTGGAGGGTCAGGTGCTGTGTAATTCAAAGTGTTTGAATTAGTGGATTAAAGCCTTCTGAATGAGGGACCAAATATAGCCAAGTTAATGGTGAACCATGATAAATCTATGTGTCCAAATACTTATGCTTTTATTAACCGATGCTGCTGAATCTGATTGCTTTTTCTCCAAGTAATTTATATCAACTTTCATCAAATCAGCAAAAAGTATTCAACTTTGGCAAAAACAATTCAACCCCCTTCTCGTGTTTGCACCTTCACATAAACCCGCCAGAAATAGAAGAGCAGAATCGCGCTGGAATCAGAAGAGAAAAATCGCGCTAGAAAGAAAGAGGCATAATCAGATTGAAAACGGAGGGAGCAAATCGGTACCGGCTGCAAAACGAGTCCTACAAAAATCCAAAAATCAACCAAAACTCTTTGATACCATGTTAACAATAAGAAATATAGAAGGGAGGAAGATAAAGCGAGGAGGAAGACAAATAACCCATAGGTACGATAAACCAAATAGGTAGCTATGTGGTATGGCCGAAACATCTTGTTGGCACTGATCAGGAGGTATGTTTTAATTGCTATGTATGTTTAGTTGTATGCTTATGATTGATTATATGTAATTGCTGATTTTTCCACTTTTATATTTCACATTAATTTAGATTGTTGCTAAACGGATGATGATAAGATCCCTTACAGCGAGTTTGTCACTTCGCCAGAAAAGGCACCAGAAAAGGTTTGACATATACATCAATTCATGTATACGAAATGATTAGCTTACTATAATAACTAACAAACTGATCAACCTCATTTTTTTTTCAGATTCAAACAAAAAATAAACCCGCTGCACCGCAGGTGCAGGTCCGTGGTAAAAATAAACCTTCCAAAATGCAAAATCTAGATCGAGGAAAATCAGCTGCTCTTCCTTAAATAAGTCAACCACGCCTTGCTCGATTTGGTGAGTGTCTTGACAAAGCAACAAAGATGAATATGAAGAGCAACAACGATACACGCATGCTAGACATGGAAAAAATTATATTCGGAGAAGAGTATTTAGAACTACTTGGCAAAGAGCAAATATACGAACTTCTCGATCATAAAGAGCTGAGTGCTACTGTAATCAACATATACATCAGGTAATATAAATACTTTATTTAAGATATAAATTACCTTTTAATTGCATCACTGCCACATTAATATATTGATATTATAATCTAATTTTATATTTGAAGGTTTTTGTACGAGAAGTTGGTGTGCGCGTAGAAATTGTCAAGTAGATTTTCATTCTTATCTCCGCATAAACTATCCATGTTTAAACTCGATCTAGATAATGTAAAAAAATATGTAGTTGATAGACTTATAGAAAATAAAGAGATGGACAAGATGTTTCTGGCACCATACAACTCAGGGTACGTAATTAGATACCTTATCTATATATTTTTTAATTTATGATATTATGAGTTGTGTAAACAAATTTGCCAACCAAATTTGTGTTGTTGTAGGCAACATTGGGTGTTGTTTGCCATAAATGCAACTTCTGAAATTGTATATTATTTAGACCTATTGCACGGTCATTTCAATAATCACCCTGATATAAAGAACATCTTCGACACGTAAGTAATATTCATTTATTTCTTACATATATAAAAAATGTGTTTGGTCATTGAATGATAATCAAATTTTTTTGACAGTGCTCTGCAAATTTTCCGCGCTCAAATGGGTGCTTCAGTGTCGAAGAATAAGTCAAACAACATCACATGGCTTCCAGTAAAGGTTATAGAACTTAATTATATGCCTTTAAATTTTCATTTACAATATCAATGCATAAATATTTATTGGTGTACATGTTTTATTTTATAGTGTCCGCGTCAAACTAACAATATAGACTGCAGATACTATATAATGAGGTTCATGAAGGAGATTGTTGATCTGAATCAACATATAATTCCAGAAACGATACGTTATTTTCATTATATTTTGATTTTCATATATAAACTATATATATATATATATATATTTGATTCTAACTTATTTTGCTTTAGTATTTTGACAACTTCAACCCAACTTACTATGAAAATGATCTCAAAGAAATGAAAGAAGAATGTTGCCAGTTTGTCCTCGAAATGAACATTATATAATTTGTAATTAATTTGTTGATATACTGTCATGATGTATTTTGTTTTGTAAATATGTAATTCATACTGTGAATATATTGCTACTATCATGATGTAATTTGTTATGTGAATATGTAATTCATACTGTAAATATGTTGAATGTAATTTGTTATGGTAATATATGTAATTCATACTGTAATTTATTGTAATTTGTTGCTTTGAAACACTTGTAATTGATATTGTTGAATGTGAATATGAATTTGTTGCTGTGATGTGAATTTTAATGTTGAAAAGAAGAATCTCAATGTGATATTTGATGTTCATAATATGTAATAAAAAAGACAATGCTTCTTTAAAAAATGCCATAAAAAATTCTTTTACAGAGCTTTTTTAAACGTTTTACAGCGCTTTTTTTAAGTCCTTTTACAGCGCTTTTTTGTAAAAGAGCTGTAAATCTAAGTTAAATAACAATATATGAGACCTATTACAATGCTTTTTTGAAAAAGCGCTGTAAATCTAAGTTAAATAACAATATATGGGACCTATTATAGCGCTTTTTTGAAAAAGCGCTGTAAATCTAATATAACAAGCGCACTATATATGAGACCTATTACAACGCTTTTTTGAAAAAGCGCTGTAAATCTAATATAAGAAGCGAGCTATATATGAGACCTATTACAACACTTTTTTGAAAAAGCGTTGTAAATCTAATATAAAAAGTGCGCTATATATGGGACCTATTACAACGTTTTTTTTAATTTTTAATAGCGTTGTTGTATCATTTTACAACCTAGATACTAGAGCGCTTAAAAGCGCTGTAAATGGCTTAAAAAAAGCACTATAAAATGCAATTTTTAGCATAATGCCTTTACTACTAATATAATAATATTATATGACAATATTAATATTTGTTAAAGAATATGAAGTTTTGTCTATTATTGTAGGATCAATATCAATGTCAGTAAAAGAGTTTCCTCTAACAACCTTGTGTGAACAATGTTATTTCATACTACCTAAGATATATCAATGTATACAATAAAAAATGACAATTTATAATTATGTTGCGTAAATGCATTATGCATATACACCGTTGAATTTAATCAATTGGTCGCTTTCCAAATAATAATTTTTTTGTTTGATAATGTCTTAAAATTTTAATAAGATACGTAATATTTATTTTTCTAATATTTAGAGAGAATGAAATCAAATATTTTATATATTATAAGCGACATTTTTAATATGAATAAGTTTTGCAGGATAACAAAGTAATAAGATCGAAAGAAAAAATTGTATATTTTCATGTATTAATTAAAAGCAAAAAATTATAGAAAGACTAAAAGCAAAAAATAAAAATGTGTAATTACAAGGATAAAAACATGTTTAATTCATTCATATTACATTCATCTTTTATTATAATTTTTCATTGTTTTTTCACTTTAATTAAAAAAATTAATAAAATAATTAATGTATTCAATTTATGTGTTAACGTTCATAAAATAATATTTATATTTGATGTGTTAAATTTAACTTTTTATATTCTTAGAGAAATTAATAATATTAATGAAGAGTATGTTTGAAAAAATAATAATAAATGTATATTGAATAATTATATTTAGAGACAATTTTATTTTCTCAAAATCATGCTTGTAATTAGGAACATTTTTAAGAACTACTTATTATTTTTTGTATACTTTAGTCGCAGAAAGAGTGATGCTTTAAAAAAATAGTTTATTCCATGGTCAACCTTCATCCTTTGATAGTTATTTACCAATACCATTCTTTTACGTAGTTTCTTAATATACGGTGTTGACGAAACATTGTTCACGTATGCTGAGGATTTTGTGTGTGTATATATATATATATATATATATATATGTATATTTTTTTTATGGCAGTTTTATTCTAATTTAAAAAATTAGTCCTTTAATAAAAAAATTATAACTTTAATAATAATAAATTATTTTAAAATATTATATTTTATTAAATTATATATTAAAAATTAAGATTATTTTATTTAAATTTATTAAAATAAGTAAATTTAAATATATTTTTAATTCATCTATTTTATAAAATAATTAATTTTTAGTCCTCTATTTTTAAAACTATTTTTTTGGTTTTCTATTAAGTAATTCTTGAGGTTTTTTGGTCTCCAGCCATTTTATGTGTGACACTTTTATTTATGACGTGACACTTGTGATTTGAATAAAATAATTTTTATGTCATTATTGTTGTAATTAAATTTATTTTTTAATTATTTTATTTATATTTTAAAATATTTGAAAAAATAATATTTTATCTAAATATTTAAAAATAAATAAATTATTTTTGGATAAAATAAATAAATTTAAAATATTTTATTTAAATATTTTAAAATTTAAATATTTTAATATATAAATAAAATTAATAAAACAATTAAGTGCTACATTATCACAAGTGGTGTGAGCCAAAAAAAATCCAATAAATTTGTTAATAGGGGAGCAAAATATTGGTTTGGAGCGACTAACGGTTCATTTTTTACAAAACATGTGGATCAAAAGTACATTTAAATAAAATAAGTAAATTGTAAATAACATTTAAATACAACTTCAAGTTAATACTAACCTTCTAGCTATTTAAAAAGAGTCATATTTCTAACACTTTTTGAAACAAATTCATCAACCAAGTCTTTATATTATATTGTCTCCAAAAGATCATTCACAATTGCTATTAAAATATTAATCTATTATGTCTTTCTTGTAATATAGTAGACCGCAAGTCAGACTCAACAATTTCAATTTTAAAAAACTTCTTTATGTAAATGCATTGTCACGAGAATAGTTAACAATATTCCATATGCAAATAATTGTATTATGAAAACAATTTAAGCCTTTCAAAATTTTTAATATATCAATAGGTCCTATTTTTTCTTCGAGCAAGATTTCTCTTAGTAACTTTAACCCCACAAATAATTAATTTCAATTAATATCAGATTGCTCATTATGTTTTAATGGTCTGTTCAAAATGATTACAACAAGACTTCAAAGTTGTATCGTCCAATGATTGTAACTTGTGAGAAGTATACAAAAAACCAAAAATAATTTCATACTATTTGTATCGCTCAAATATCTTATTAAGAGAAACAACGACCTGATCCATAAGATAAAAAAAAATAATAATTAATTTTAAAAGATTTATCTCCAGATAACTCTCAACTGATGGTGTATTAAAAAATGTAACCATTTTCTTTTGGCTGGATCGTATCATATATTTAGGATTTACAAAATTAAATTTGAGTATAGATTTCATCTCGACGTATGATAAGCAAAAATAATTAGTCAATTTTAGCGACCAAGTAAACTAAATAGTTTTCCCTAACAACCGCAATGTGAACAATCCTTATTAAATTTTTTTTGAAAGGGAGAATGCATATATTTAGACAATTGAATCCATGTTCACTTTACAAAAATAATTAATAAATTAGTTTGATCAAGTTATTTAGTCCTTTTTTATTACTAAACCAAAGATATTTAGTATTAAAATTTTATCAGTTAACCTTTTTTTATATCAAAACAAAAAAATCAGTTTTTCCAGCTCTAGTTTGGCTAACCTTCATTCTCTGTTTTATTAAATAGTTTTCTTGGTACCATAATTATTATTTTTTAATAATACCTCCAATACACTAATTTCACCGTGTATCTAATATGAACCTAAAAAAATAAATAGTCTAAAGGTAAACTATTACTATTTTTAATAAAACAATAAATTTATAATAATTAAAAAAGGGAATAAATATAATATTTAATTACAAATAGCGAGATATCACCTTTGAACCATGACTACATTAAACAATCCATATATTTCATTACAAACTTATGAAACACTGATTGACCTCAATTGTTAACAAAAATAATTTTATAAAATTGTTACATATTCTTTTACCTATCAATATGACACGAGTAATGTGAATGCACATAACAACTAATTGGTTTGGATGGCTTATAAAAAGGCATCAAGAACTCATAATTTGAAACACACAAAGCCAAATCAAAGTCACAAAAGCCAAATTACAATTGTCATAATGTCTACAGACGATAGCAACAGAATTGTAGATCTAACCATTTATCGTGAATACATACTTCATATACCAATTGAATTCAATAAAATCAAAATCAAGTTCCAAAAAATTGACTTCATTTTAGGCTTTGCCAGCGAGGAATACAACATACATGGAAAAGGCACAGGACATTTCAAGCCAACTTGGAACGTTGATAATCTAAGTCCTGAAAAGCTGAAATCATTGAAAGAAAAGAATCCCGAAGTTAGGGTGATACTAAGCATTGGAGGCATTGGAAATGAATATCCATTCAATGCTATTGAAAAACATCAGTGGATTTCAAATGCTGTAAGTTCGTTAAGACAAATCATCATTCTCTACGATAAGATCTATAGCTACCAAAACATAATTGATGGTATTGATATTCACTATGACGTAATTCAATCAAGTAGGGATGAATTTTCCAAGTTAATTGGAGAAGTTATAAAACAACTAAAGAATGATACACGTCTATTTATCAATGTGGTGTCAATTGCTCCAACAGAACTTGTCCAATCATACTACCACAAATTGTATTTTGATCACAAAGATATTATTGATTTGGTTGATTACCAGTTTTACAATCAAAAAATATCCTCAAAGCATGAATTTATAGAGCTCTATAAGAACCTAACAGCTGCCTACAGTCCTTATAAACTCCTACCAGGTTACAGCAATCATCATGACCCTATAATTATTGAGGGCATCATTTACCTCATAAAGAATAAATTAATCCCTGGAATTTTTTATTGGAATCCTAATAACTCTACCATTGGCACCAACACATCCTCTCTGGAGAACATACTACAAAACCTTTGATCAAGCTGAGCTAGTAATCAATTATGGATCATATAATATCAAGCTTATGTTGCTTGATCTAAATAAAACTTGTTGAATTGTGTGCTTGTAGTACTACATGTGTGTTTTTGTGTGAAATTTATTTTTTGCTTTCTTTTATCATTTTGTTGAGTGTGCAAAGTGCTTCTGTTGTAACATGTATGTGTAACGCTTTGAATAATATGAAGCAAATCAAATATCATTTTGGTTTCTATTTGTTTGGTAATACTCATTTCACTATCAGTTTATAATTTATAGCATTTTTTAATAAGTTATTTCAAATAATTTTTAAATTTATAGTTATTTTTCTATCAATTTTAACTAAAATTATTTTTTACTCATATCCATAATTTATTTATTATAATTTAAAATAAATAAATTAGCTAAATTAATAAAAACTATATCAGATTAATAAAAAGATTTAAATTACCAACTGTAAAATATTTTAAACCCTAATTGATATAAAATTTATTATTAATTAAAAATATTATTTTATATTTTTAAGCTATTTGAAACCGTTTACTTTGCCAAATATTCCAATTAGTTATAGCTATCCACTAGTTGATTAACTATCAAGTATAATTACCAGTTAGCTTAATAGATATCAACTATTGTTTTTTTACTAATCTGAGCCATATGGTTCTAAGGATTGGTTAAAGAACCTTAAAGTTGTTTAAATAGTAGTGATCAATTTGTTACAAGAAAATCTCAATCATCTCAAGACTGATTCAAATTTTTTAAATGAAATAAAATATTATATGACTCACATTTTTAGTTAAAAATGAAAATAGAGTGATATCTGAATTTTTTGGAATAACACGGATTAATCAATTAAATTACTTAGCCAGACCGATTAGGTCTCATCCATTATGTTGAGCAGAAAATAATAAAATTAAAAAGTGTGAAGAGTTATTATCTAAATGTGTTCCTAAACAACTAGAAGAATTTTCCCATATTTTAAATACGACAGGAAAATACGACAAACACAATCATAACAAATAGTGACAGGAAAATACGACAAACACAATCACAGAGACAAAATAAATTAGGGATAACCTGTCAATAGCAGAGTCAACCAAGAATCAAACAAAATGATGACTGAAACGGAAGAGCATAAACACGCCGGAAACAGAAGAGTAGAATCGCGTCGGAAACAGAAGAGCAAAATCGCACTGGAAACGAAGAGGCATAATCAGATCAGAAATGGAAGGAGCAAATCGTTACCGGCTGCAAAATGGATCCTACAAAAATTCCAAAATCAACCAAAGCTCTTTGATACCATGTTAACAATGATAAACATAGAAGGGAGGAAGATAAAGCGAGGAGGAAGACAAATAACCCATAGGTATGATAAACCAAATGAAGAAAAAACTTACTGTGATAGAGTTACAATAAGTATATATACAAGAAAATAAAAAAGTCTAAAATACCTCACTACGCCAAAAATGGCCTTTTACTGCGCACATTTTAAAGTGCTTAATAACCAAATGCGCTGTTGTATAATATTTTAAAAATAACGAAGGATACAACAACGCTTTAATGACAAGCGCTTTAGAAAAAGCGCTGTTGTAGGGTCATGAAGGGTTTAGGATTTACAAAAAAGCGCTGTTGAAGGGTCATAGCGATTTCACATAATGTTTACAGCGCTTCGCGTAAAAGCGCTGTAAAATATAGCGCTCTCATATAAAGTTTAGAGCACTACATTTACAGCGCTTTGTATAAAAGCGCTGTAAACTCTATAAATGTTTTAAAATTTAATTTTTAAAAGCCGTTTACAGCGCTTATGGATAAAAGCGCTATAAAATATAGCGCCCACACACTATATTTACAGCGCTTTTAAGAGTGCTTTTTTTAAAAGCGCTGTAAATGCTGTAAATGTTTTGAAATTTAATTTTTAAAAGCCTTTTACAACGCTTATGGACAAAAGCGCTGTAAAATTACACGTAATTATTATAAATAAATAAAAACATATTTAATACGTTATATCCCTTCGAACCCTATTACGAACTTTGCTCTCCTCTACTTTGCGCCCATTTTTACTAAGTGATTGTTGTCTCAAGTACTGTATTTATTAATTTGTTATTGTCTCTAAAACTGATAAATTGTTATCTGATAAACCATATAAAATTTTAGATGATAAATCTGTTCTGTTTTGAAATTTGTTCTTTTTTGAAATCAGACTTGTATGCATGACCTTGGACCTTAGTTTCCATCTTCCAATATTAGTCTATATGTACTATAGATTTGTATATGTTATAGATTGATAAATTTGTGTAACACTGCATTCATATATACTTCATTCATAAGCTGCATTCATAAATTCTTACATGATAAATCATATAAAATCTATTCGATCTGTTATGTTTTGAAATATATATAACTTGTATGCATATATATAATGTTATAGATTGATAAATTTGTTATAGATTGATTTGTTCTTACTACATTCATATAGGTCGTATAATTAAAATGGACCGAAAATGGATGTCTGCCAACCGATTGTCAAAAGAGTATGAAAATGGAGTGAATGAGTTTGTTGAATTTGCAGTGAAGAATGCAAAAAAGCCAAATCGAATCACTTGTCCTTGTTTAAAATATTGTTTTGGAAAACGCGTTAGAGCAGATGAATTGGAAGGACATTTAGTATGACATGGAATTGATAGAGATGATCATGATGAGGGAATTTGGATTAATCCATCGTTTCGTATCGTTAAAGGACAAACAAATGTGAATTCCACCAGGAAAAGAAGAAGGGCATCTTAAGTGTGTTTATGTGTTTTATATAAGTCATGTAATGATCTGTACTCATTGTGTAAATTATTTCATGTAACTTGACCTGCCAAACTGAGTATTTGATTTTATAATCAATTATGGATCATATAATAACAAGCTTATGTTGCTTGATCTAAATAAAACTTGTTGAATTGTGTGCTTGTAGTACTGCATGTGTGGTTTTGTGTGAAATTTATTTTTTGCTTTCTTTTATCATTTTGTTGTGTGTGCAACGTGCTTCTGTTGTAACATGTATGTGTAACGCTTTGAATAATATGAAGGAAATCAAATATTACTTTGGTTTCTATTTGTTTGGAAATACTCATTTTACTATTAGTTTATAGTTTATAGCATTTTTTGATAAACTATTTCAAATAATTTTTAAATTTATAATTTATTATTTTTTCTATCAATTTTATCTTTATTATTTTAACTAAAATTATTTTTTACTGTCCATAATTTATTTATTATAATTTAAAATAAATATAGCTAAATTAATAAAAACTATATCAGATTAATAAAAAAATTTAAATTACTAACTTTAAAATATTTTAAACCCTAATTGATATAAATTTATTATTAATTAAAAATATTATTTTATATTTTTAAGCTATTTGAAACCGTTTACTTTACCAAATATTCCAATTAGTTATAGCTATCCACAACTATCAAGTATAATTACCAGTTAGCTTAATAGATATCAACTATTGTTTTTTTACTAATCTGGGCCTTAGGGTTCTAAGGATTGGTTAAAGAACCTTAAAGTTGTTTAAATAGTAGTGATCAATTTGTTACAAGAAAATCTCAATCATCTCAAGATTTATTCAAATATTTTAAATGAAATAAAATGTTATGACTCAAATTTTTAGTTAAAAATGAAAATAGAGTGATATCTGAATTTTTTTTAGAATAACACAGACTAATTAATCAATTAAACTACTTAGCCTTACCGATTAGGTCTCCTCGATTATATTGAGCAGAAAATAATAAAATTAAAAAATTTGAAGAGTTATTATCTAAATGTGTTCCTAAACAACTAAAAGAATTTTCCAATATTTTAAATACTTAGTTCACAAAGACGCTTAGGAACATGTAGTACAATAGTCGTCTATTAACTTCATGTTACTATAGCTCCTAACATGAAGAATGCTATATTTTAATGTCATTAAGCATCATGTCTAACTTGGTTATGATAAAGGTTTTGCACCCCCACTTAACAAGAGTTGAACTTTAGGTCTCATGATTGAGTTTTGTCAACAAAATAAAATGTCTCATAATTGAGTGATATTACTAATTAAAGTATCTAGTCCATGTATTGTGTGCGTATTTGTTTCAAGTAAGTCTGCTCAACAATAAAAAAAAATAAAAAAAAAACTATTAAGGTTTTTCTACACTAATTTAGTAAATCATAAATTTTTGTTAGTTTTGATGAAATTATTAGTCTTTTATATAATATCATTGATTTTTCATTAAAACCAAATTTTCTACGTGCAATAAATAGTTAATAGCATAATTGACAAGTAAATAGTTAGTGCAATCTTGAATTTAAAATACAACATAATTTGTAACAATTTCTTCAAACAAAATAGACAGATAAAAAAAAAAAAAAGAAAGTACTTATTAGACAAATCCTTCCATGACTTACGAGTAAGACACCAAATCCATGAAATGATTTAAATTGGGCTTATAAAATGACATTAAAGATCCTCAAAGTGATGATTGTTGGACTCATTCTGTGGTTGGACCTTTCGCTGCTTGTTTTGTGTTTTATTGACTTTAACTGAAGTCGAGACAAAACCATTCATCTGCAAAGTTTGCATAATACCATGTCGTTATTATATCTAGCTTTAAAAGACAAGCTATATACAGAAATAAGCTAGTACAAAATTTGTTGTTTTTTTACTAAACTAAATTTGATTTTCTTCAATATTAATTAACAACAATACTTCTTTTATTGAATTTATTTATGTTAACATATAAGTACCAAATTAATTCTCAACTAGATATTCTTCCACCACAAACATTATTAATTGAGTGTATGAAATTACGTTAGCACGATATAAGTGAAAATAAGATAGATAAATTACTAAATTAATTTACTTGAATAGTTATATATCGTAATTAATTAATAGTTCATAAAAATAATAGAGAAGAATTATATATATATATATATATATATATATATATATATATAGATCAAGCAATTATATATTAATAACTATTATTATATTATAAAAAGGAAGTGTATATATAAATTACCTGAACGGTAGATTGAGCAATTAAGCGTCCATGCACAACTCCTCCAAAAACCTTACCATCACTTCCAGCAAGTGTAATAGAAAGTTGACCATTCATAGGGTCACCATTGTTAGGAGAAATTAAAGAACCTTTCAAATTAATAATGTTAAAATTTCCCTGCACAGAATTAAGTGTATGTGTCAATGGTTAAATCAAACCCAGCTTATATCATTCATTGTTCTTATTGCAATACATTACATGTTATTAGAATAACACAAACATTTGTGTAACTGGTGGGTTCTTTTTATTTTTTATTCTCAAATAGGTGTATTAGTCACTAGTTGTATTTTTATGTAAGTGGTGAGTTTAAGAAATGACAAATTCTAATGTGGGTCACTTTGATAAGAGGTCAATAGATTAGTTTTTGACAATTTTTCATATATTGTCTTATAAAAGTAGAAATTCATAGTATTTTTCATTCTTATAGTTGAGAAAATGACTTAATTAATGTTTGTTCGAGAAAATCAACAAAAAACGAGCAAAGAATGTCAAGATGATTCTCTTTTGGATAGGTTTTAAACACCAAAACCAAAGATTGATACCAAAGTTTTCAAGACTAACAACTTACAAGTGTATTGAAACTAAAAGCCTCTACACCGACAAAGGCAACCCTAAAACATAACTAAGAACTTAAAACCCGAAGTGCACATAAACATCAAAATGTAGGAATTACAATCAAATAAATCACAACAAGGACAAGTTATATAAGCCTAGTTAATGTTTGATCATGCACAACATTGGTTACCTCTATTAAATTATTTTTTTTACTTTATAAAAACAATCAACAATAATTATTTATTTCATATAAAAAAAAATCACAAATGATGTCTCCAACATGCCCAAAATAAAGGAAAAATAGAAAAAAATTCGCTAAGTAAAATAATTAGAGTTATGTTGAAGAAAAATTGAAAAAAAAAAGTATAAAATGCAAAATGAATAAAAACCTCAAAAGTTACGATTTTTTCTTGTTGTAGTAGTTCAACAAGAGATAAGCTGCCAACAGTTCCACAGATGCAAACATATCCTCTTTCTTTAGCAAATGATGTTATTCTCTCCGCAACATCCTGTACAAATTAAATACCATTGATTAAATTAATTTGCATGCCTCTACAAGGAAATAATACATAACTTGTGCATCTAAATGAGTTTAAAATTTAATAATCCAAACACACTAGATCGACAAAAAGTTATGCAAACCTCATTGTGATCTACTTTGATAATTGCTGACTTAAGAAATTCCTTCTTTGTTACTGAAAAGAGAAACAAACCATATCGTTAATATTGATGAAAATTTACTCATTTTCTATGTGTGAGATAAATATGATTATATATGATTCTTATTATGTGTGAGCGTATGTTGTGTGTTGCGGAACGAGTTTGTGGCAGACTCACCAAACCTCTTTTAAAATTTAGCGTGACATCATTTTTTTCCTTTCAAAAATATCATTATTTGGGGGAAAGTTGTTTCACATTAGGCTCCCAGCAAAGTATAATTTGTTCCTTTTGAGTTTTGAAGTTCAACAAGTGTTGCAAGTTGTGGGAATGTTAAAACATGCAACTCGTCATTTGTCACTAGTTTTATTTATATTTATGATAATTTAAATTATAAATATGATTGATACTAGTTTTAAAAATGAAAGTTTATAAAAAATATATAATTAGATTTTTATTAAATGACATAAGTAGTTGGAAAATATACTTTATTCCAAATACTTTTGTTGTTGAGGTATAAAAGATATGGCAACTATTTGTATCTTTGACAAAAACAACTTATTACAACAATGTTGTTGAGAAAAATATTCTACCGCAAAGACTTCGATCATTATGATGTCAAGTAAAATAACATTTGTCGTTAAAACTTTTAACAACAGCACTTATGCCAACGACATTTGTTGTTAAAAAAAGTATATTTTTAAACAATTTTACATTTTTCTGAATGACATTTGTGGCTGCAAAAAATCATGTATCTTATAGTGTATTTTATGTATCTAATTTTCATCACTAATATTTAAGTTTTTAGTGGTATATTTTATCTTTAGTGTGCATAATATATTTATAACCCTTAAAATAATGAGAATTGTGATAATGATTTGAGTGACAATTGAATAAATTAAATAGATTTGGCAGCAAATGTTGATATATTAAACATGTACAAATAAAAGAAATGATATAGTAAAGAAAACAGTAAATATATAAACAAAATAATCTTACTTAGAGTTGAAAATTGGGACATTGTCTGATATTGGGAAGTCGGTGTCTTTTGTTGGTTACAAGCTAAGGTGTTTTGAGACGCTTCCAATGGCGTTGTTAAAGAATCCGATTCAGAACTGTTGTTAAATGTGCGTTGAATCTTCCTAGGTCGGTTAGTTATCATCGGGTTGACGGATGCATCAAATGGCGGTGATGTTGATTTTTCAATTTCAGCGTCATGATTTGTTGTTGGAGGAGGTGTGACAACCAAAGTAGGGGGTGAATCAAGCAATATCGGTGTGTCATTTTCATTACTTGTTAGTGGTGAAAGAATTGTGGGATAAATAACATCTAATGGTAGCAATGGCTTGAGAGGGTTGAAGAAATAATTTGAGATATCATCACACATAGGTGATTTCACATTTTCAAACATTTCATCCCATTCAGTAGTGTAATAATTTTTATATGGAGCTAGACCTTCTGTTAAATAGATGTAATCGGAAGCTTCATCATTTAGAGATGGAAATGGTGGTGGTGATGGTGGAGAGAACATTGTTGGAGGGGTGTCCATAGAAATATTAGAAACGAAGTTTTCATTTTCACTCATTTCAAAAGTTTGATTATCAAAACTTGAAAACCTAACACTCTTCAATATTTTTTAGACATATTTTGATTGGAACTCAGATTAAGAATAAAACATACTTTGCTACAAAGTAGTGTGAAGCTTATATAGTCAAAAAAGGTATTGGGTTTTGGTCACCCTTTTATTCACTCTAAAACAAGATACAATATTTATTGAACAAATTTTTGTATCTACAATGAAAAAAACCACTTCTTCCCTTGTTCTCTAATGTTCATAATGTTCATAAGGCTGTTTGAAAATGCTAAAAGGATTTTTGTTGTTTTTACTAAGCACTAAAAGTGATTATTGCTACAGAATTTGAATACAGACAATGCGCTATCTTATATTCAATTAATATTTAAAAATGAATTTTTGAAAGAATATTTATTTAGTTAAAAATGAGATAAAATAGTTATGAAAAATTAAAATGATGACACATAAGATCACGTGGGTCCCGTGCAATTTTAGTAGGACTCTAATGAATTTTAATTAATTAAAAAGAATCGGGTGATAAATGTATGAATTAAGAAAATATTTAATGAAGAATATAAAAATATATTGTGGTTGACATATATTTCAATGAACATTAAAATAGTATTTATTTGCATTGTCTAATAATTAAAACATTTAAAATATGACTATTTTTTTGTTTAATATATATCATATATAAATTTGGTCAAAAAATACATCATTATATATTATTCTGTAAAAGGAAAATAATATCTTAAATGGTCAAAGTGAAAAAGAAAAATGTTGATTTTCTGTGTGCGAGAAAGCAAGACAAAATGAATAGATTTTTTTATTATAATATTTAATGTTAACATGTTTAATTTTTTTTCCCAGTTATTTTTCCTCTATTTTTAGTGAACTTTTAGTTTTAGTAAAAGAATTAATACGTTTATTTCAATTGTTATAATTAATGTATTATAAATGTATCATAAATGTTTGTTTTAATTAAATTATTAAGGTGAATAAAAAATAAAATTATTGAGACTATTGAATTATAATTTAGATGAATTAAATAATAAATTTAATTTTTTTATTTAAACTCTTAGTTTGATTCTAATTTATTATTTGTTTAATAATTGTAAAACTATTAAAATAAAATAAAAATTATCGCTAGAAATTTTGTTTGGCCAATAGGAATTTCGTTTTGACGAAATCTCTCTTCAACATTCTCTCACTCATCTAGATAGTCTCACTATCGATTGAACAATAAATGTATAATAATCTTTTTTGATTAAAAACCTAACACCCTTACTTTGGCATATCAGTAGTTATAACACTTTGGGGATATTTTAAATGTTTTTGTATGAAAAATATTTAGTGAGATATGTTTTTGGTTGAAACTTTGGAGATAATAGAGTGTAGTTGCAAACACTCTAAAATTCCTTCTTCTCTAATGATCAAAAATAAAATAACTTGAGGCAGTTTCAAAATGCTAAAAGTGATTTTATGTTTTTCAACGATATTTGAATACAGTCTATGTGCTATATTATATTCAATTAATTTTTTAAAAATGAATTTTTGAAAAAATATTTATTTTGTTAAAATTTTTGGGATAAAATTAGCGTAAAAAATTAGAAATTTAAGACAAAAGTTAACGATGAATATAAAAATAAATTGTGGTTTATTTCAATAAACATTAAAATAGTATTTGTTTTCATTCTCTAATAATTAAAACATTTAATGTATCTGTAATTTTTTGTTTAATATTTAATTTTATAAAAGGAAAATATATCTTAAACGGTCAAGTTAAAAAAATACGTTGATTCCCTGTATGCAAAAAAGCAAGACAAATTGAATAGGTTTTTTTGTAATTATATTTAATACTAACATGTTTATATTTCCCGAGTTATTTTTCCTTTATTTTAATTGAGAAAATTAATCTATTATAAATATATAATAAACGTTTTTTTTCATTAAATTATCAAGATGAGTAAAAAATTAAATTATAAGACCATTGAATTATAATTTATACAAAATTCATTAAATAATTAATTTAATTTTCTACTTTTTATAAAACTTTAAGTTTAATTATAAATTTATCATTTTTTTAATAAATCTCTTTGTAAAATTATTAAAAATTTATTTTTCGTCATTAGAAATTTCGTTTGGTCAAATCAAATTTCGTTCTAATATATATTTTTATTATATATAATTAATTTAAAATGAAAATATTAAATAAAAATTCAAAAGAGTAAAAATTTATATTTATTAATAATAAATAGGAGGAATTTATTTTAATTTTAATTTCATTCTTCATTTATCATTATTTTTACTGACCATATTTTTCAATTTACATATTAAAATAATAATAATAATAATAATAATAATAATGTTTATAATAATAATAATAATGATTATTATTATTGGAAATTCTTTGGTGTACATATATTCAAAATATGTTTTCAACTACTTTTAACACTTGAATTTGGACAATTTTAGACCATACTTCAAAATATATATTTTCTTTTATTTTTTTAACTTTTTATTTGAGTTTCTAGGCTTATAAATTCCTAATAAACATATCGATTATTTTTCTTTATATATCTATACATAAATTTATGAAAAAAAGTCATTAATGCACCGTTAATAAGAAAATATTCTCGTAGCCGATTTGGTTAAACAAAAATATGTAATAAATTAATGAAATGGGATGTACATGTAAAGGACATTGTAAACCAATTTCACCTTAAACTTTAGTGAAAACTCATTAGTTTTCTATTTCACGCCTGTAATTGCATTTTTGAAGCAATAGAATAGAGTGGAGAAGTTATGATAAAATAAAATAAAATAAGAATAGAGTGGAGAAACATTATTATGTGCTTTTGGCATTGATACCCTATCAATCCAATAATTATTTGTAGAGATTTCATTTTTAAATTAATATTATATAAATTAATTTTCTTTCGTCTGTTAAAAATTTGACCCAAAACGAATTTACAATGACAGTGTATCTCTATTAACTATAATGAAATAAATAATTTGAATATTACTATGTTCATATTTTGTGGAAATAAATCTATAACTAGTTTATGATATTTTGGTTATAATTAGTTTACTAAATAGTTTTATCTAGTGTTTGTCCGAGTTATACATATGTAAGAATATAGTTTGTGTAATTTGGGATTAATAAATTATATTTAAATTTTCAATTGAAATGAACTATACCGAAATAGAATTAAAAATTAATATGACAGAGAAAATCATATAATTGTTTAAATAGATTAATAATTATGTTCGAATGGAATAAAACTTTTTTACACATGTATCTAATATTATTTTAACAACACATTCATTCAATCAAATAACTAAAAATGACTTTTACTTCCTCGTCTATTATTTGTTGGCAAATCTTACCTAGATGGACAAACCTGTTTCATGTTATTAAAGAATGTGATTTTATTGTTTTGTATATTTATTGAGAGGACAATCGTTGTGTAGATGATATTGTCTCTCTTTATATTTCATATTATTGATTATTTCTAGTGGGACACTCTTTATCATTATATTATAGGAGACTTTATTTGTAAAAGATTATGTGTTTTTGCTTGAGAACATATATTTGATCGCGTGACGATCAATTAATGTTGACTCATTGACTTCTCGTATGCTCATGTTCATGTTGTTGATATTCTAATGAGTAGATGTGTACTTACAAAGATAATTTGACACCAAAGTAAGGCAATGTGATAGTAGAGTGTTAGTACGTATGGATTAAGTAAGTGGGTACCCTAAGCTAATATACCCAGGGGGTTTGGCCCCTTATTTATAGAAGTTTTGGGCCTCAAATTGTATGGTGATCTTAGCTGTTGTAACTCAATCACGATAAGAAATGATGGATTGTCCCTTCATTGGAGTAAGTGCAATTATAGATAGAGTTGTTGTGGTTGGTCTTTGGATAGAGACTATCGGGTTGCTCATTGATATTAGTATATGTTGTTATTCATTAAACATGGACTTTATTTGATAAAGTTTGCTCTTCATGAAAAAGTTTTTTCGTTATTAGTTTGTTATATTTAAAGTTTGTGGCTATTTGGTTAATGTGTAGCCAATGCTTATCACTTCAAGTAAAGTTGATATTTGCTCAATTGGTCTTTTGTTAATTCAGTGGCCCAATTTCAGTCTAAAGTGATTAGGGTTGGGTTATTTGTCTTTAGTTTTGGTTTGTTATGTCTATAGTGGTACACAAGCCCCTAGACCATATATTAGCTAATGCATAGTTAATGGTCTAAAGTATAAGATGTGAAACTTTTGAAAAAGTTTATGAGGTGGATTTTTTCTGAAATGTGGGGTGCCCACGTAGAGCAATAGGTCACAAATAGTTGCGTTTCAGACCTAGTAATTTCACTCTTCCATATGTGACATCATGGAAGTGAAAGCTATTTTTCACTAATGTTTGATAGATTTTGGATGTTTATTGCCTTAATCTTGAATGTTGAATGATTATTATTACGATTGAGGTTCCCATAAAGCTTTACGTTGTCGATGAAGATGATTGGATCTGAGGGATTTTTTAACTTCTCCTTGTCATTTTTAAGAAAACATGACAATTCTTCATTAATTCTTGGTTTTTAATTTTTTTTAATTAGTTTTTAATTAATTTCAAATAGTTGTAGAGCTTTTAAGTAAAGAAAAGAATTATTGATTATCTTCAATCATCTTGGATGTAGGATGATTATTATTACGGTTGAGGTTCCCATAAAGCTTTACATTGTCGAATCATTTTCTATTAATGATTGGATTTGAGGGATTTATATTTTGTTACGAATACGTTCTAACTAAATAAATTCTTGTAGTGTTGTTACTCCAACACTAGATATTTATCTTAGGGTTGAGCAGAAGATGTTGACTCGTCTAGAACCCGGGAAATCTAGAAAAAAATACGTTGACGCAGGTAGGTTAGGTATCGAGTACTCATATAATATAATTCAATTATGAATGAGTTATGTAAGTACAGAGGTGCACCTAAGAGAGGGGGGGGTGAATTAGATGTTTAAAAACTTTTCTGGTTTTTAGAGTTTTTGTGAGTTATTTTTCTGATTGTGATTGAGTATGAAAACTTGTAAGTGACAGAAAGTAAAACATGCAGAAATTTATCCTGGTTCCCCTTACAACCAATGGTATATACAGTCCTCTTGTACACCACAAGATATTTTTCCACTATTTTTGTTAGAATCAGTACAAGTCTAACACTAAGACTTCTATTACAAATTCTCAACACTTTACCTAAGATAGTACACCACTATCTTAGTTTACAACACTTGAAAAAAATATACTACTTTTTTCTAATAGTACAATGACTTTAAATGATTTCACAAGAATGTTCTTTACTAAGAACAAGAAGGTATAACAGTTTGTATAATGATAACAATCCAAATTTATTTCAAGTACAACAGAGAACATCTCTCAATGATGTGAAAATGTAGTGCAAATACTTGAAATATGAAAATTTAACTTTGAAAAAGTTCACAAATATTTCAGAAAGTTATCTTAAGTTCTGTAGTAGGATTAATTAGTTAGAACTGAAGTTATGAGGTATTTATACTCCATAGACAACACTTCAAATTAGTGACAATTGTTCCCAGAAGTTTTAATGAACTTATGCAATGATCCAAATGAGATCTGAACTAAAAAATTGCATTGATTCGCAGTTGCATTCGAATACAACCTAAGCGTATTCGAATACACTTTTGTAACGTTCAATTTTTATTCAAAATTTTAACTTCGTATTCGAATATGATACCTCGTAGTCGAATACAAGTGTGTGAATTTTGCCACTAACTTGAGTTGTATTCGAATATGAGATGATGTAGTCGAATACAAAAGTCTAGTTTTAGCTACTGACTTGTTATCTGTATTCGGCTACAACATCCTGTAGTCGAATACAGATTTGAAGATTTTGCTACTGACTTAGTGTTTGTATTTGGCTACGAGATGTTGTAATCGAATACAACATTGATTTTTGTCAAAAACTTAATTTTTAAATATTTGTTTATGTATTTTGACACTTTGAAAATACTTTTGATTCATATGCTAAAATAAGAAGGTTATCATATTAATGTATTTGAAATGTAATTGAATTTTATCAGGTACCTTAAATTCTAAGTTTCCTAATAGTTGACTTGATTTTTGATTTCACTTTGAGCTTGCAACTTGATCTTTATTCATAGTCTTTTGTCTTCATCAAAAACATTTATACATTTTCATTCTCCCCCTTTTTAATGATGACAAAGCCTTTGTTGTTGAAATTCAAAGAGTTTTGATTTATCCCCTTTGATTTATACTTACTCCCACTTTGAATCTGAATTTATGCCATCATATGTTTTTGGAGACCTATAAATATCAACAACAACATACCAATTTTCTCCACCTTTTGACATGATCAAAAAGGAAGGAAAACAACAAACAAAAATCCAAGCATGCATTGACATTAAGAAAACACATATACATCAAAGAATCATATTTTAATAATTTAGTAAGTGAAGATGCAAAATTTTGAGATTATAAGTGACAAAACTTATAAAGCATAAATACCTTTTGATATTGTTTTCATCTAATATACCCAGTTCTCTTCGGATCTTGAATAATGAATCTTTAGGCAAGGGCTTTGTAAAAATATCCGCTAGTTGATTATGTGTATCGACAAAAGTAACTTCAACATTGCCTTTGAGCACATGATCTCTCAGAAAATGGTGACGTATGTCGATATGTTTGGTCTGAGAATGCATTACTGGGTTCTTAGTGATATTAAGAGCACTAGTATTGTCACATTTCAGAGGGATGCACCCGATATCAAGTCCATAATCACATAGATGTTGCTTGAGCCATAGGATCTGAGCACATCAACTGCCTGCTGCTATATATTCTGCTTCAACAGTACTTAGAGCCACACATGCTTGCTTATTACAGAACCATGATACTAATGCATTTCCTAAGATATGACAAGTGTCGCATGTGCTATTTCGATTTGTTTTACATCCTGCATAGTCAGAGTCAGAATATCCAATAACATTGCATATGCTACCTTTTGGATACCATAGGCCAACATTGGTTGTTCCCTTTAGATATTTCATTATTCTCTTCACTGCTACAAGATGTGATTCCTTAGGATCTGCTTGAAACGTTGCACATAAGAAAACACTAAACATAATATTTGGCCGACTGGCCGTTAGATATAAAAGAGACCCAATCATACATTGATACTTTGATATATCAATTGATTTACCAGATTCATCTTTATCAACATAAGTTCCGGATCCCATAAGAGTAGCACTTTCTTTGCTATTGTCCATCTCAAATCTTTTCAATAATTCTTTACAATAATTAGCTTGATGAATGAAAATACCATTCTTCAGTTTCTTGATTTGAAGTCCTAGGAAATAATTTAATTTTCCCATCATGGACATTTCAAATTCTCCTTGCATCATTAATGATAATTCTTCATATATTTCATTTTTGGTTGATTCAAATATGATATCGTCCACGTAGATTTGAACAAGTAAAGTATGATCATTAGTCCTTTTAATGAATAATGTCTTGTCAACTTTACCTTTTTTAAATCCACGTTACATGAAAATTTACTCAACCTATCATACCAAGCTTTTGGAGCTTGTTTCAAACCATAAAGAGTTTTCTTTAATTTGAAGACATGTGAAGGATTTTTGAAGTCTTTAAAGCCGGGTGGCTGTTTGACATAGACTTCCTCATTGATGTAACCATTTAGGAAAGCACTTTTGACATCCATCTGAAACAATTCAAAGTCCATAGAACAAGCATAAGCAAATAATAATCAGATTGCTTCTAACCTTGCTACTGGAGTAAATGTTTCATCAAAGTCGATCCATTCTTCTTGGTTGTATCCTTGAGCGACCAACATTGCCTTGTTTCGAACAACTATACCCTTTTCATCTAGTTTATTCTTAAACACCCATCTGGTACTAATGATGTGTTTATTTCCAAGATTTGGATCAAGTTCCCAAACCTTGTTTCTTTCAAACTAGTTTAGTTCTTCTTGCATGGCAAGTATCCATTGATTGTCTTTAAGGGCTTCACCTACTTTAGAAGGTTCTATCTGAGAGACGAATGCCATATTCAAACAAGCATATTTGAGATTTAGCCTTGTAGTAACTCCTTTGTTGATATCACCTATAATGTTATCAATGGGGTGATCACGATGGGTTCTCCATTCTCGAGGGAGATCAATGTGTTGATCTTGCTGTTCGATATTGATTTCATCTTTTTGAATTGTTTGATCAACTTGATTGTCATTGCTTATCTCATCACTTATAAAATCATCATCACAAATAATTTTATCCTCTTTCGAGGGGTTAGATTCATCAAAAGATACATGTACAGATTCTACTACTATCAAAGATCTTTTATTAAAAATTCTAAAAGCTTTACTAGTTAAGGAATAACCAATAAAAATACCTTCATCGGCCTTTTCATCGAATTTACCAAGATTTTCCTTACCATCATTCAGCACAAAGCATTTACATCCAAATATGTGAAAATGAGAGATGTTTGGCTTTCTACCTTTATATAGTTCGTATGGAGTCTTCTTTAGCATTGGTCGGATTACTCGGTTGGATACGTAACAAGTTGTGCTTACAGCATCTACCCAAAAGTATTTTGGTAGACTTGAATCGCTTAGCATAATTTTTGCAAGTTCTACCAATGATCTATTCTTTCTCTCAACAACTCCATTTTGTTGAGATGTTCTTGGTGCAGAAAAATTATGGAAGATTCCATTTTCTTCACAATATTCTACAAAAGAAGCATTTTGGAGTTCTCCTCAATGATTACTTCTTATTGATACAATTTTGGTTGCTTGTTCACTTTGGACTAGTTTGACATATTTTTTAAATGCTTTAAAACCTTTGTTTTATTTGCCAAAAATAAGGTCCATGTGAACCTTGAAAAATCACCAACAATTACTAGTCCATATGAATTTCCACCAAGACTTTTTAGTTCTTGATGGACCAAACAAGTCCATATGTATTAATTGAAGTGGTCTTGAAGTTGATACAATGTTCTTGGGTTTGAAAGAAACTTTAGTTTGCTTACCCTTTTGATATGCATCACATAATTTATCCTTAATGAATTTCATCTTTGGTAAGCCTACAACAAGTTCATGCTTGACTAACTTGTTTAAATGATCCATATGGATATGTGCAAATCTTTTATGCAATAGCCATGCATCATTGTTGTCACTTACCATAAGACATTTCATTCTTAAGGATAAATCATCAAGATTAACTGTAAAAATATTTTTAGAACGCTTACCAACAAACTGAATTTCACCTGTTACCTCATTTTGAATAATACATTCATCTTTGTTGAAAGTTATTTTGTAACCCTTGTCACAAAGCTGGCTTATGCTTATGAGATTGTGTTTTAATCCTTCAACATAGAGGACATCTTCAATTGAAGGAGATGGAGCAATACCAACCTTTCCAATGCCCAAAATTTTTCCTTTGTTGTTATCTCCATAGATCACATAGCCTTTTGATTCAAGAGTTAGTGCTGAAAATTTTGTTTTGTCATCGGTCATGTGTTTTGAACATCCGCTATCTAAGTATCACATATTAGAGGTACTTTGTGTGTATTCCTCTTCTTCATCATTAGATTGGTGGGATGCCATTAAAGCAACGTTTGTGCATTCGTCATTTTCTGAATTTGAAAATGAACTTACTTCATTATCCTTCAATGCTATATATGCCTTTTTGAAATCTTTCTTTTTGGTAGCATTTTTCTTGATAATGTTAGGACATTCTGCTTTTATGTGTCCTTGTTTCCCACATTCAAAGCAAGTGAAATTCTGATTTTTAGTGGAGACATCTTTCTTCTTGAAGGTTTTCTTTTTCTTAAATGTTTTATCGTTTTGAAGAAACTTACTGAACTTTTTAACCAAGAAGGTGATGTTTTCATCTTCATCTGAGTTTTCTTCATCCATCAGTTCTTTTGACTCTGTTTTCAAGGAAACACTCTTTGTCTTCTTTTCTAGACTTTCATTCTTTTCCAATCTTCCAAGTTCAATTTCATGCTCTTGGAGTTTTCCAAAAAGTGCAGAAAGTGACATCTTAGATTAGTTTTTCTTTTCAAAGATTGTTGTCACTTTAGGCTGCCATGCTCTTGTTAATGATCTTAGAACCTTTAGGTTCAATTCATCATTAGTGAAGCTTTTGTCAAGTGCCGTCAAGTGATTGGTTAAGTGCGAGAATATTTTCTGCATGTCTAGAATATGTTCTCCTGGATGCGTTCGAAACATTTCATATTCTTGAGACAGTATTTAATTTAGAACGTTTTACCTCAACTGTTCCTTCATGGGTTACTTCAAGAGTATCCCATATTTCTTTGGTTGTTTTGCAGTGAGATATGCGAAAGGATTTGTCCATTCCAAGTGTCGATTGTAACATGTTCTTGGCCTTCTTGTCAAACACTTTTCTCTTTTCATCATTTGTCCATGAGGCTTTTATCTTTATTTCCTCTTTATTGTTGATGATCGTCATTGGAATATAGGAACCATTTTCTACAGTCTCGCATATGTCATCTCCTTGTGCCTCAAGATATGCCAGCATGCATATTTTCCAGAAATCATAATGTTCACCAATAAAACAAGGTGGTTTGTTGCTGCTACACCATCTCTAAAAATAGGTTGTGCGGAAGCCATGAATCGGGGAGCAAATTTCCAGAACCTACTCTGATGCCAATTGTAAGTACAGAGGCGCACCTAAGATGGGGGTGAATTAGGTGTTTAAAAACTTTTCTGGTTTTTAGAGTTTTTGAGAATTATTTTTCTAATTGTGATTGAATATGAAAACTTGTAAGTGACAGAAAGTAAAGCACGCATAAATTTATCCTGGTTCCTTTTACAACCAATGGTACATTTAGTCCTCTTGTACACTACAAGAGATTTTCCCACTATTTTGTTAGAATCAGTACAAGTCTAACACTAAGACTTCTATTACAAATTCCTAACATTTTACCTAAGATAGTACACCACTATCTTAGTTTAGAACACTTGAAGAAAATATACTACTTTCTTCAAATAGTACAATGACTTTAAATGATTTCACAATAATGTTCTTTACTAAGAACAAGAAGGTATAACAGTTTGTATAATGATAACAATTCAAATTTATTTCAAGTACAACAGAGAACCTCTCTCAATGATGTAAAAATGTAGTGCAAGTACTTGAAATATGAAAATTTAACTTTGAAAAAGTTCACAAATATTTCAGAAAGTTATCTTAAGTTTTGTAGTAGGATTAATTAGTTAGAACTGAAGCTATGAGGTATTTATACTCCATAGACAACACTTCAAATCAGTGGCAATTGTTCCCAGAAGTTTTGATGAACTTATGCAATGATCCAGATGAGATCTAAACTGAAAAATTGCATTGATTCGTAGTTGTATTTGAATACAACCTAAGCGTATTCGAATACACTGCTGTAACGATCAGTTTTTATTCAAAATTTTAACTTCGTATTCGAATAGGATACCTCATAGTCAAATACAAGTGTGTGTATTTTGCCACTGACTTGAGTTGTATTCGAATACGAGATGATGTAGTCGAATACACAAGTCCAGTTTTAGCTATTGACTTGTTATTTGTATTCGGCTACAATATTCCGTATTCGAATACAGAACTTCAGTTTTAGCTACTGACTTGATATCTGTATTCGGCTACAACATCTTGTAGTCGAATACAGATTTGAAGATTTTGCTACTGATTTAGTGTTTGTATTTGGCTACGAGATGTTGTAGTCGAATACAACATTGATTTTTGTCAAAAACTTAATTTTTAAATATTTGTTTATGTATTTTGACACTTTGAAAATACTTTTGATACATATACTAAAATAAGAAGGTTTTCATATTATTGTATTTGAAATGTAATTGGATTTTATCAAGTACCTTAAATTCTAAATTTTCAAATAGTTGACTTGATTGTTGATTTCACTTTGAGCTTACAACTTGATCTTTATTCATAGTCTTTTGTCTTCATAAAAAACATTTATATATTTTCAAGTTATTAAAGACAAACCCAATTTTTGAAAGTTAAATTCATTGGTGTTCGGACCCGCCCGAACAGAACGTAAACATTTATGTGGGAGAAAAAGTTGCTATTTATCTACGTTGTTGCAAAAGACTTTTATCCCATTTTTTTCGTACACTTTTTTTCCCTCTCACAAAGTCCTAATCTCATGTCCAACTTTCAATTAGAAAGCTAAAAATATATCAAATAATAATAATAATAATAATAATAATAATAATGATAATAATAATACTGATAATAATAATAATACAAAATAAAATGCTTTCCCACATCTCGGAGTTCATAGCTAAACTTGTAAAAATTAGTTCATTGCAAAAGCATTTTCTCAAGGTTCAGACATTTAGGGTTGAAACACTTTTGCATTTTAGTTTTTAAAAATTGTTTTATAAATTTGATTTTAAAAATTATTTTAAAGAATATAATTAAAGAAAAAACTTGTTTGAGATACTTGTTTTAAAAACAGTTTTAGAGATGAGAAAAAGAGAAAACCTATTTGGTAATCTAAATTTTTAAAATAGTTTTTGACTAGAGAATTTAAAAAACTGAAAACTGAGAAGTAAAACATTATTTATCTGTTTTGCTTTTTTAGTTTTAAAAAGTATAATATTAAAAATAGTTTTACAAAATAGTTTTTAAAAACAAGTAATCCAAACAAATTTTTTAATTTTTAAATTTTAAAAAACTAAAATAGAGTTTTTGAGAAGAGAATAAAAGAGACCCTTAGTTTTTTCTGTCACTTTCAGCACAATATTTTATAGTTTTGTGGTCTTTCGATCCTCCTTTGTTCTTTTCTCTCCTTCATTGATTCTTTTTCTTTCAGCAAAACGGTTTGCTACACAGAAGGAGAGGGAGATAGTGTTGAGGACAGTGATGCTCCTTCAAAAAATGGCGTCTTTGGTTCGTGACAAGTATTTTAGTTAATAATTTGTAATTTGCTGTGTTTTCTGCTTTAATTATCTGTAATCTTCTACCCATCTTTTCTTCGATTGCCCAAAAACAAAATAAATACGAGATTTGGTCTTCAAATGGTTGAACATGACAGCTTTGTCAAATGTGGAAGGGACATAACATTTTTATTCTTCGGAGACAACTTAAAACAACAAAATAAGTTTAAAGTGCATCACTTGATTTGGTTGGCAACTAATTGTGCATAAGGATTATGAGAAATAAGATTATATTCAAAGGGGAGGTGCTAAACATTCGCTCAAAGTTGCATGAGATAAAAATGGTTTGTGGTTAGAAGCAGTGGTGCAAAAACTTCACTTCATTCAACTCATTAATGGTTTAGTTCAATTTTTTAAAATCACTTTCGAATTAAATTTTGAACCGGTTTGAAATTTATAAATCAATTTAATGTTTTGAACAAATTTTAAGTTAAAATCGGTTTTGAACAATTATTTCAAGAAAACAAAATTTTGATTTTTTTTAAGAAACAATTTTTCGAAAAAAATAGATATAAAAAATTTTCCGATAAAAAAAATTTTCGAGATAAAAAGTTTCAATTACTTTTTGAAATTCTTTTGACAAAATTTTTTTCTATTTTTTTAAGAAAAATAGATATAAAAAAAAATAAAGTTTCTATATTTTTTTTTCGAGAAAAATATATGTTAGAAACTTTTCTAAGAAAAAACAATTTAATTGAATTTAAAATATTTTAAAATTATTAAACTGGTTTTTGAATTAATTTAGTTAATTGATTTGTTTTAAATATGTGATTCAATTCATAAATCATTTAATTGATTTAGTTTTTTTTTATGCAGTGCAATTCAATTAATCAATATGGTCCATTTAACCATATATTTTGCACAAATCCTTCCTATTTGTGATTATGGATATTGGGCAAAAAATGCAGGAGTATGAGCTATGTTTACTCATATTGGCTTTGTAACAAGTCGTGTATCTCTTGTACTCCCCTTAATTCCATTTGCTTAACAAAAATCACGAGTCAGAACATATTGCTAACACCAAAATCATGGAAAATCGATTAGAATAATACATTGTCCAATATTGCATGCATTGCTTTAGGACACGAAGCCATGTATGGTATGCAAAGCGCTTTCTCATCCCTGAAAATCATTCCCAAAGAAATTATTTATAATTTTTGAAAATGTTACTAATGTTTTGCCTTCAAACATAATTAAAAATAATCTAAAAATTTTTTGTTGACATTCAATCCCATCATGAACATCTAAAATTCTCATTAAAATCACTAGCAAAGTTTAAAAAATCCCCCTACCAAATTATTGAAGTACATCATAAAAATGTCGTATAATACATAACCCAATCAATATTAACCTGTAAGAAGGAATCCAAAGCAGACCGTGTATCATAAAATATTTCTGAGAGCTTCTTTTCCTACTCTCTACATGTCTTTCGAAAGAATAACTCTGGGGAAAAAAAGTTTTTTCTGTCCAAAAGTAGGTGTAGCTTTTCAAAACATAGTAGATAAAAGTAGCTCTAAAATATTTTATCCCCACAAACTCCCGGCCAGGAAGTGCAAAATACAAGATAAGGGGGCATGAAATAAAGAACAACAGATTGACAATGTACAAGATTTATTCATTAACTACTGACTCCACTCTAAAGTTTGTTGAGGCTGCGGTCTTGAAATGAGGCTTAGAAGGGAAAACAAAAACTGAATTTGAAGAGTTTGAAGGCTGATATGCTGCTGAGTATCTCACAGAAGTCATTGAAAATCTAGGCAACTGTTGCATGCCTGAGGCTAGTGGGACAAGTTTATAACTGACAACGTGTTCAGATTTTGGAAGAACGTATACAGTGTCATTATGATACCCACATAATACAAAACTTTGTGCATCTGCCAGTGAGTATTTGATTTCTTGAAGCAATTGTGTCTGGTTTAAAATTCTGATATTGTATGTGAAGGAATCTCCCAATATTGCATAAGGAGGGCATTCCAAACTCGCAATCAATGGCGGTAACTCCACATTCATATCCGGCAACTTTTGTTTAGTCACAACCCAAGAAGACAATGATGTGGTAGAAGCAGATTTCTCCTCAACCCCCAAGTCCCTCCTCCATCTCAAACACGCAGTTCCAAGTCTGAGATTTGAAATGTTCATATTGGAACTGACCGAAAATACTTTCTTGAACTCTTCCCCGGGAACAAGAAGAGCGGGGTTTGAAAGCACTTCATTTCCATGTTGTACAGAGCATGTTCTTTCAACGCCATCCTCTTCTTCTACAGAAATGGACTTCAACCTTAGTGGAACCTCAGTGCAGTTCTTTGCACTAACGATGAGCACCGTAGTTTGGTTTGAGGGCAGTGATTCTGGCTGATCAGATTCTGAGGCTTGCTTGTTCTTAGTGAGTAACAACGGATCTCGTCTGAATGGCATCAAATAATGGTGGTTAATAACAATAGCAGCGGTCCCTTCAATTTGCATGTTCTTGTGGACATGGACCATCTGTCCATTAGATTCACCACTATTTGGAGTATAACCCAAAGATACGTAAAGCATGATGGGTTTAGGTCGGTGCCACTTGATTTCTAATTTGCACGACCAGGAGTCCCCATTTTTAATAAAGGGAACAGAAATTAATCCAAATGATTGCTGTATTTTCTTAATTTTATCAGAATCTAATTGTGAATCATCTTCCCTTTCTGGTCCAGATATCCCAAGCAGCTGAACGTGATGGTTTTCCGTAGAATATGGCTCGGAGTCTCTAGGACTAAACAAGCCACCTCCCTTCACATCCACAAGATTGATCTTCAATTCGCCAGAGTAGACATCATGGCCTTTGGAGACCAATGTTACAGGTACAAGGAAAACCTCTCCTACTAGTGCAGGACCTGAGGCACCAAGACACAGATCTACCTGTGGGTCCGGTTCTTCCACTTGGGTAGACTTCTGGCCAGAGAACACAAGGACAGGATCTTTTATGGGAACAGTTTGTATACAATCCTCCAATGTCCAGAGAGGTAAACTATCCAGTGAAGTAGGACTTTCACCTCTGCAGCAGATTGTGAAGTGTGATCCAATTTTCGCAATAACAGACAAGCATTCAAGTTTTCCACTTTGATCTGAAAAATGATAAAGTGGCCCCAATTACAATCAGCATAAAATGGATAAAGTGAAAGCAACACTTCTGATAGTAATAGATATGCATGTGTAAATCTTTGAAATCTACATGCCTAGTTTAATTAGTTATCGAAACATTTAAAGATGTAATTGATGATGAAACCGACAGCTAATCAGAAAAGTGAAGTTTGTCAAGGGTAACTGACTTACTGGATTGGATATTATATGTCAACCTTAGCCATTTATTCGATACAAGCGAAAGAGATGGTGCTGTCTCTGTTCGTTGCTGTTGAGGATTACTACCTTCTACAGATTGAGGTTTTTGGGCATTTGTTATGAAGAAATTACAAGAAGATTGGTTGAAGTGGATTTCTAATTGATCAATCTCAACAGTAAGGGGTAAGTGGGAAAGAAGTGATACTGTTATCAAAGTTGATGCTCCAGGCTTGATTGTCTGTTCATGGAAAACAACAGACGCAAGCATCACCAACCTAAGCGGACTGACAAGGTCAACCTCAAGCTGAACTGATTCATCAGCAGTAATCTTGAGATTACTAGAGTCTTCATTTTTTGTCAGCTCTGAAGCCTCACAAACAAGTTCAAAAACCTCCTTGTGTACAATTTCTCTTTGCTGTAGATTTGCCGGACCTGCAGGACCAGTGTCTCTCTGAACACCAGTATCAGATGATATTGGGAGTGCAGCCATTTCAAGAGAATACTCCACAAAATCTTTAACAGTACCATTTTTTCGTGAGCACTCTCGCAAGTAACCCAAGGCCTCCCACAACAAAGTTACCCATCCCTCTTTTCTGTATAAGCTAGCAATACTATCAAAAACCTGCTTTGCGTTGCCAATATCGCCTTCAGTAAAATATTCCTTGGCCATTTGGAACCCACAAAAAGAACTCATCCTTTGAATTTTCATACCACTGTAAGATTCATAAGCTTTTTTTAGAAGAGCAATAATTTCAAGGGAATCTCGGAACCTTTTTCCTTCAGAAACAGCATAATGGGTGTACTCTTCATCGGTAAGACTGCAAATCCAAATGGAAATTATGATTAAAAGATAATATATATGACTATATGAACTTCATGACCACTCAATTACGACTTACGGTAGCATTTCAACATTATCCCCTTCCTCAAGTAACCGAGTAAACTGACCAACATACGCAGATGGAACAACTGAATCAGCTCCATTATCAACCTCGCTGGGAGTTTCTGACATTGAGATTGTAAGCTCCAGTGCTGACCTCTTCTCACTCAAGTAATGAGCTGCTAACTGTTGCAGTGAATAAATCAAGATCACCCGATGAAATTTATAACGCACGAACTAATAGACAAAACAACTTTGCACACAGACAGGTAAAGATAACATTATTATATTCTCATAGAAACACACATGCATAATGCAAGCACAAATGTGTTAGTGCAAGTGTTTTGCCAAGGCAGGGCAAGACACTTACAGGTATACATCACAGTCCCATATGAATAGATATAGAGGAAACTAGTTTGAAGGATAATTAGTGAGTGGATAAATTTCGACAGGAAAAACAATAAAGAGGGGAAAAAAGACAAGGATACAAGATAAAACAGACAGAAAAGAACTTGGTGTAGATTGTAAAATAGGAAGAGGACAGTAAAAGAAAAAATTAAAGTTGTCAAAATAAAATTAACGGAATATATATGTGAGGAGGAAAACAATAATTTTCTTCTCGTTTTGATGTTTAAAACGAACAAGAGCAGCAATCAAATGGAGATTTTAAAAAAAGACTAATTATAATGTATTCTTAATATCTTATTAGTATATCTTTATCTTTGCATTAATACACTTACACTGAAATTGTATATTAACAATGAAACTTTGAAATATTAAAAAGGATAGTCATAATAGTAGCTTAGTCAATTTCTCTCCTCCAACATTCCAAAAATTGGGGGCACTCAAAAAAGTGATTGTTGATGAATTTGGAGGTTAGATATGATCCTTCATTTCCCATCCCCTGTTTTGGGAGGTTTTATTACAATATGCCCTTCCATTTTGAATAAAGGCTGGCATTGACTTTTATAAAAATAAAAGGCTGGCATTGACGTTTTTAAAAAAAAAAAAGGCTGGCAATGACAGACCTAAGACATTAGTAAAAAATTAAAAACAATTCCAATTTGTTCATAATCACACAAAAATTATCAAAATCTTATTACGAAAACAACTTTGGCTTTTATTGGGTAATTCTATTAATCAAAATATTAGTTTGAAATTTTAGTAGATTATAAGAAACCAGTGATGATTAAAAATATTATGAAAAGATGGCATCAAGGCATGTAACACAACTTCTACTTTGTTTTCAGATAAAAGGTCACAACTTCTACTATGTTACAAAAGCTAATAAAAATGGTCTACTCATTTGCCATTCTCAACATGCAATGCATAACACAAGCTAAAGAGTTAAAGAGGGTTGTTAACCTGGTAATAATAAGCAGGATAAGATTCCCACTCTGACAGTGGTTTGGATGAAGAGCCTAAACTAACAGGTGGAAAGCTTTGAGTGATTTTTGAACTTGTCTCCAATAATTCGCCAAATACCAAATATTGTCTACTCAACCACTCCCAGTGAACAAATATTGCTTCTGGAGCACCGACAAGTCTTTTATATGTATTCTTGTGCTGGCGGAACCATGTCACTGCTTCGGTAACCTTCCCACTATGCAGTAACAAAGTTGATATCTTGAAATGCAATTGTTCAGAAACAGATTTTATCTCAACTAAACGTTGTACAGCTGGTAACCTTGTTGTCACCCCAACAATCTGTCGTGTAATAAAAACAGGTAATGGATGTGGCAAAATTTTAGCATTTTGGAGACAGATCCAATAACCACACAATTATACAAATGCTTGAACACATGTAACTTTATTAATCACTAGAAATCATAAGAGAGACAATATAAGATATTTTACAGAGCCTAAGACATTATGGCAAATTCAAGTAGAAATACCTACGTTACATATGCTCATGAAGGAAGTGAAAAAATTATGCTCACAACTCGCAATAAGGCTCGTCACATGTATATAAGGCATATGACAATTAAACTTTGATTAACTAACTAACTTGACCAACAGATGGAAAGAGCAAGGTTATCAAAATCGCGTATTAACACATAAATTCGTATCATACGAATTTACGTATTCAGGCGCAAAAAATGAATTAACTTGCTGGAAGATTTGAAAATTGATAAATTCGTTCTGAAGACCGAATTAACACGAGTGAATTCGCAAATTTACAGTAAATTCAGGTGAATTCGGTGAATACACCGATTTTACCCTAATTTTAAAAGAGGCTCAATTTTTAAGCCCAATTCAAAAAACCTCTCTTTTTCCACTCTTCTCCAACACATTTCATACTAACGTTTACTCTTCTCAAACTCAAATGAACTGTTCTCTTCTTGCTTTGAACTCGCGTGCGACTTCATCTTCACCATCACCAAGAACGGTAGGCAAGTCGCGAATGGCTAGCAAGTCTCAAAACGGTGGTATAATTTACCTAGTTTTATTTGATACTATTTTATGAGCATGAAACTTTTTTGTGATTTTGTATATTTTTGCTTTATAATTAAGTTGAAAGTTTGAATTATCAATGAATTTATGGTATTATAAAAGTAATGTCATTTATATATTAATTTTAATATAATATTAATATGAGGTGAATTTGACGAATTTTTGTATCAAGTTTACATATCGAATTCACCTAGCCAAAACGAATTTACTTAAAAACTCGAATTTGACAACCTTGGAAGGAGCATATAAAACCAATAATAGCTTATCCACTCTAGAAAAAGAAATATCATCAATGGTGAAACAATATTAGATAACTAAACCACAAAATTATTCAAACCTACACGCACCTCTCGCAGTGTATGATAGGCCTCCTCATAAAATTTCAATGCTTCAGTCCAATCACTTCGAAATTCTGCATATACAGCAACCTAGCAATTCATGGCATCTAGATAAATAATGCAAACTTTATTTTGTTAAAAATATAAATAATGCACACTTGAAAAAGGTTTACTCACAATAAATGGAAAATAAAGTCAAAAGGAAAAAGGCATCGGCCAACGTATGGCACGATTTCAGTCCCTACTAATTCTCAAGGTTCCTTTTCAATTATTGTTTTCACTTTGATTACAAAAGTGTCACCTTGTTTACATTTTGTTTCCTGTTTTAATTTATTAAAATCTTTAAAAACATAAATAAAGAGAAAACAATGTGACATTTTGTAATAAAAATGAAAAGAAGAAATAAAAACAGAAAAACATTATCCAAAACAAAACATGCCCTAAGTTTTTCATATTTTAATACTACTTCTTCTAAAATCGACTATAAATTATACTGCCCACCTTTGACATAACTAACAAGACCGTAGAAAAATCAGAAAGAGAATAAAACTAAACAAAATATCAGCTTATAGGCATATTATGAAGCACACAGACACTCATAATAATTTGAAGAGATGAAAGTGATTATATGTAACTATATGTGTTAGTGTTAGTGTTGGACACGTGTCAGAGACACGCCTTCAATATGAAGCATCAGTGCTATATATCAGCATATTAGTAGCGCAACCAAATAACAAGAAAAAAACAACCAAATGAGTGATTCCTACTTTGAAACAGTAGCGAACAATCAACTCAACAGAGCTAACATTCTTCTTCTCTATCCTCTGTTTAACCCTTCTTCCTTCTTCTCTGTAATACGCACTCGATAATTCCGAAAATGTATTCGCCAACCTGCACCAAAAACAACAAAATTCCCATTCATTTTTTACACGAGCACTCAATCAGGTGATAATTTTTTAGGAACTAATATATCAAAGTGGCATTATGATGTAAATTAATTTGAACGCATGTATAAAATAATTTTACACAACCGATGCACATAAATTCATCTCTAAAAAAAATACACATATCAATAAACAAAAACATGACATGCCTGTTAAGAGACAATTGAAATTCTGAATCATCATTAGGATTCAATATGACAATATATTTCGCTTCTAATTCAGCTCGCTTCCGTAACGCAATCATTCTATCTTCACTAACCTCATCTACAATCAAACAATAAAACCACAAACTATAAAACAAATCATAAATAAATTAATAAAAAAAAGAGGAAAATGGAAGGTTATTAAAATAAGCAAACCGTTTGCATTGGTGTGAACAAGTACAACAACTAACTTGATATTCCTTCCACGAATAACACTTCTGCAAAAACGAAGATTTGTTAAATACTACTAGAATCATAAATAAATAAAATTAAAAATGACAATGAAGAAGAGAAGAGAAAGTACTTGATGGAATCGAGATCGGAGCAAACTTGAAGCCACTGAGTGGGATCACCGAAAACGTGATTTGAAGGAAAAATGGAAGCAACAACGGAAGGGATTTTGGTACGGTGGTTGAGGAGCCAATCGCGTTTCAAGATACCGTTAACAATGAAAGGATGTGATGACGTGGCAGTGTTGGAATCTGGATCTGATTTTTTCTTGTTGAAGAGGTTGATTTTGGATAAATCAGGGAGTGCTAAGGTGTTTATTGGGGGTTGTTGTGATAATAGGTAGGTTGAAATTAAAGGGTGGAGTTCAGGGCAACCTACTAGGGATATTAGTGTTATTGGTGGAGTTCGTAACTCTTCTGGGTATTCTTCCATTGTTTCTTCTTCTTCTTCTTCGAAATTGGATCTGGAAATTAAATTAATCTACTTGATACCACCACCACTACTTGGAGAATAATGAAGGAGGAACTAGCACAATAGCTTCTTCAGTAATTCTTTTTTTTTTTTTTTTTTTTTA
>JBBPBO010001985.1:20672518-20705819 GCA_037974295.1 Cicer cuneatum
TTTTTTTTTTTTTTTTTTTTTTTTTTTTTTTTTTAGAAAAGCTTCTTGAGTAATTCTTCAAATTAGTGCTTTTAAAAAAAAAATAGTAAAATTCAAATTAGTACTTAAACTATTATTTGATTTTTTCCATATGATGTGAATATATATTAAAAATAAATGTTACTATTGGTTTTTAATATAATTTTAGGCTTAAATAAGTTGCTATAAAATTTTAATTTTATAAAAGATACTATGTAAGAAGCTTTAATCTCTGTTAGAATGTCAACAATTTTTTCATATGTTTATGATATTATAACAAATGAGTTTAATTTGTAGGTATTGTTAGTCTAAAATATTTTACACAATTATTAAATTATAATCAATTATGTGGATGATTTCGTAAGTAATTATATCAAAAATAAATATTATTAATGATACAACGATTGTGATTGATTGACAGTCTAAAAATTCTTTACACTAACATTGTATATAAATTAAATTCATAAAAAATTTCTCTACAAAAAATAAACTCAAAAACAACTTATAGTTTCATATTTTTGTAAATTTTATCTTAAGTTTATAATATTTAAAATATTCATATTTAATTCATCTTAAGTAAAAAAAATTAAATTTTTGTAAAAATACTTTTTATAATGTTTTAAATATACATACAAAAAACCAATACCGACTAAAGCTATTTGATTTGATTTTTGGTTAATAGTATGTACACCACTTTCAAATCATTATATATATCCTCCATTTTACCATGCAATCTAGCGATAGTAAGGTCATAAAAGATTCAAAGCTCTCATTTTAAAGATTGTTTGTAATTGTGTTCTTACAAATGACAATTGTGTCCTTTGATGGATTGTCCATATAAGTCTATGTCTTGTGTAGAATGTGGTTGAATTTGTATCTTGTGTTTTCATGATTGCTCGAGGACTATAGAGTTGTGGTGTGGTCTTGCGGGGAATCAACTCCCTCTAGATTTTTGTATGCACGGCGTGAACATATCGATGCTTAGAAATATCACTAGTCAGTATCTAGTGGAGGTTGAAGATTGGCATATCAATTTTGTGGTAGCTCTTGATTGTTGGAAGGGAGAAGAACAGCAAGGTCTTTGTGGGAGCAATGATTTCAAGTACCATTATGCAAACATTGGGCATCATTCAATCATTAGTCTTGCATAGCTTTACTTTGTCTCTCTTCGACTCCAAATAGTATTGGATTCATCCATTTGGTTTTCTCCATCAATTGATCGTCTCAAAATTAATGAAGATGGCTCAATTATTAATCATGAATCAGCTGCAACTTGTGGTAGAGTGGCGCATAACCATAAGGGTGGTTTTGTCTCCGGTTTTGTCCGTTGTCGCGGTGCTAGTACTATTACTATGGCCAAGTCATAGGCTTAAAGCTAGCTTAAAGGCCTAAAGCTAGCTTTCAATCAAGGTTTTCAAGCTATTGAATTTGATTCAAATTTGGTGCTGGGATTACTTTCACATGGTTGTAATATTAGACATCCTTATTTTATGTTGGTTAATCAAATATTTGACATTATTTGTCAGCTAAATCAGAATACTTTAACTCGTTCTTCATGAAACAAATCAAGCGACAAATGTCTTTGCCAAGTTTGAACTCCATAGGCGTAATTCTGGTGGAATTTTTTAGTTTATTTCTAATTTTGGCTCTTTTACCTAGTTGATTGATATGAGTGTGTATCTTATTTTTTGGGTTTTATTCTTGTTCTTTTGCTTTGGTTTTCATTGTTGGGAGTCTAGTCCCATTTTCCTCGTAAAAATAAAAATAAAGCTAATTTGGAAGGTACCTCGTACTATGATTGATGTAAATTACATGGAACTCACATATTTTATAGGAATTTTTACACCTCAAATTTTTTAATAAATTATTTATTAATAAAATATAATTTTTAAATAACTAATTTGATGTTAAAATTATTTTAGACTATATGTTGATAAATTTTGTGATTAGTTTTGTTATATGGATGATTTATACGATGTGCTAGTTTTATACATATTGGACTACATGAGTAATATAAATAACAAATATTATATTTTTATTATTTTATATATATATTTTTTTAAAATAATATTATTTTAGTATAATATTTTAAAGAATAAGAATTTAGGTGATTTCACGTGTACATGCGGATACGCAGTTAATGTGATATTTTATTGTGCGTTTGACTGATGTTAAGTGTGCATGTGGTTATATTTCAATTATTTTTAACTGTTTTCTATTTTTAGTTATTTATTTTATAAATAATTATCTTGAGATAATAGTAATATTGTGTTTAATTTTCTTTATTTTTATATATTTGTTATGGCATAGTGATTTTATATATATTTATTATGATTTAGTAATTAATATAAAGTGTTGATGTTATATTTATTTATTTTGTAATTTTGACTATTCTCTAATAATAATAGTATTTTAATGAGTATTTTGAAAAATAAATATAATTATAGTGATTATTTGAAATATGAGAGTTTCAGTTATTAGTAATATGTATTTTTTAAAAGTTAATTATTTTAATTACTCTAATTTATAATATATTAGTTTTGAAATATAGTAATGTTTCGAAAAGTAAATGGTGTTTGGAGGAGTATTAAAAATGAGATTAAATCATTATTAATTTTGTTTTAGCAAAATAAAAATAGTAATAGTAAAATATAAAATAAATGAGGAGACCAATGGCTTGTCTTGTATGTGAAGGATTTAAATCCCTAATTGTGTTAATAAAATAAAATATAAAATAATAAGAAAGAGAGTTGTTCTGCGGCCACATAAAAGCAAGAGGAAACACAAAAACTAGGCTATTGTTTGGCACCAGTGATCGATAACAGTTCTAGAAAACTTTATCTGTTTTTGTCCAAATTTCAGTATGTTATTTCACTCATTTAGTTAGTCAATTAAACACATATCAGAATTTTAACCATCCCAATTTTGTTATGAAATACTTGACTTCTTCTTTATTTATGGAATTCATTATTTTGCACGGTAAGTCTGATTTAAGTGAAATCAACGCCAAAACAACCGTCTGAATAGTGGCTATGTCATCCACTAATTATTTTTTGATTAAGAGTAAGTTTACTTGAATCAATTTCAAAATTGACTATTTTAGAGTGTGTTATCATAATTTATTTTTGACGTTTATCCATAAAATATCGAGTTAGATAGATTGAAGGACAAAGACTCAAAGAACAAAAGGTTTTTTACTCGTAGACTCGTATTCGTGAGTGAAAGCGTCAAAATAAGGTAAGGGGTGAAAAAGCGTTTAATTTCATGAGTATATTATAATGTTAGAAAAACGGGAAAGTCGTATTTTTCAACGAATCATTCAGGACTCGCTATGTACAACAATAGCCCTTTGAGGGATAAATTAATTGATATGCAAATATCAAAATTGTTAAATTAAAATGTGGAATAGAAATATTTATAATGTTTTGATCGATTTAATTTCATTAAATATGTGATATTTGATATTATTGTGATATTGAGTGTCGAATGAATTTTTTGTATATGTTTGATTAAACAAGTTTTGAAGTGGCTAGAATATCACTAGAAGGGGGGTTGAATAGAGATATTCGAGGTTTTAAAAATTCTATTTTAGTTTTAAACTATTGTCCTCTTTCAGAGGATGATTATCAGATGTTGAAAAGTAGAGAGAGAATAATGACACATGAATTTTTATACTGGTTCACCCAATGAAGGCTACGTTCAGTCCTCACACACTTGTGAGATTTTACTAAGTATCAAAAGCTATCAGCCTCTCACTGAGGTTGATTACAAGTCGTGTATTCTATAGCTTCGCCAAGCTTACAATTCTTTCCTTCTGATTTCTCTCAAGTGTTACTCACTTGAAGTTCTAAAGATGATATGAAGTAGTTTGATAGGAATTACTTTCTACAAAGATCTAGTGTAAGATATAGAAAGCTTGAAAGGAGATTGATAATGCTCTTGATAGCCTCTTGATATTTTCTTTTTTGCTCGTGTAGTTTGAAGTAGCAATATCGATTTACAAGAAAGGGGGGTTTGAATTGTAAATCCGCCCTTTTAAAATTCCTGTTAGAAACTTAAGAAAATAACTCAAGATTGATCTTGGTTGTGAAAATAGAAAAAGGAGAACGTTCTTGATTTTCACCAGAAAACAGAGAACGTTCTTGGTTAGTTAAAATCAACAGTTCAGTTTATCTATTTAACTTGATAATTAACAGACTGAAAGTAAATAGAGATAAGGGAAGAGATATCACACACAGATATATCCTGGTTCACCCAACCCGGGCTACGTCCAGTCCTCACAACGGTGAGATTTTCCACTAAGTGTTTAAAACAAGAACCTTCTTGGTTTTACAGCACCTAGTTCAGATCAGCCTTAATCTGTTACAGTTTGTCAATCCTTTCCACCCAGAAAGAATTACAATTGGATCACCTATCAACCCTTGATAGGATTTTACAACTTCACCTTTTAACCTTAAAAGGATTTTTCTAAAAATGACTCACTCAAGCTATAAACAAGCCTTATAATCTTGAGTGTTGAATGACAATGATTGGATTTAAAACAGAATCTGTTTTGACTCAACTCTTGTTTGAGTTTAGATTCTTTACAAATGGTTTCAGTAAACTAAAGATAGAGAATTTGATATAGAAGGTTATTGATTTCTTGAGAAGCTTTCAAGTGTGTAGATTTATGTGAGTGATGTTTTTCTCTGTACTTGAAGCTGTGTTTTCTTCCTAAGCTTTGGCCTTCCTTTTATAGGCGTGAGAGCATTTAATGATGGTCAAATAGAGCCGTTGGTAGTGCTCTTGTCAGGCTTGACCAAAGGCATTATTTGACTATTTTTATTTTCTGTTCAGACTGGGCTATGTGTTGCGTTTTGGATCAAATTTTCTTGAGTGATTACTGATCCTTTAACACTTCTGATAAGTGATAATATTGTAGGCTTGAACTGGAGCTTTTGAATCACTTAAAATAGATTAAAAACGATCACAAAGCTTGTTGCAGAAAAACTGTAGTTGCTGGAGATTGATGATCAATCTGGAGCTTTAGCTTTTGGGTTTCCTGGAGATTGATAATCAATCTAGAGGTTCAGTTTTGATCATTCTGGATGTCTTCCTGATCTTTTCTTGGATCTTTTTTGATGTAAACATACTTTAAGATCGTTCAACATTCTTGGCAGTCAAACTGGAGAATGATGTTCAGTATGCTGGAGAATGATTGTATCATTCTGGACTAATGGTACACTGTTGGAGAATGATGTTAAACATGCTGGAGATTGATGTTTGTTCATTCTGAAGATAGTTGTTAATCATGCTGGAGAATGATAATCATTCTGGAGATTGATGATCATTTCTGGAGACTAATGATCATTCCTAGAGATTGATGATCATTCTTGATAGAAGATCATTCTGGAGATTGTTCTGATCATTCTGGACATTCTGATGCCCAAGAATAGACTTGGTTCTTCCTCTGAATGTATCTTCTGGAGGTATCCTCTGAATGTATTTTCTGGGGATATCCTCTGATATCGTTTTCTAGAGATATCCTCTAGTATCCTCTGGTATCCTTTGGTTGAGGTATCCTCTGGTCTTCTCTGGTTGAGGTATCCTCTGGTTGAGGTATCCTCTGATATCCTCTGGTTGAGGTATCCTCTGATATCCTCTGGTTGAGGTATCCTCTGATATCAGCTTGGTGAGGTATCCTCTAATGGCAGCTTGGTGAGATATCCTCTTATGGCAGCTTCGTGAGGTATCCTCTGATGACATCTTCGTGAGGTATCCTCTGATGGCAGCTTGGTGAGGTATCCTCTGATGGCAGCTTCGTGAGGTATCCTCTGATGTCATCGGGTAACATCTGCTGTTTTTTCAGATTGTGTCAAGAATGTTCTTTATGCTGATTTCTTGGCTTTCCTTGAATCATTAACATGCTGTTAATTCTGAACATTCTGGATGTTGGAACCAAGTTGGTTCTAAGTACTTAGGATTTTGATGGTTACAATGCAATCTTATTTTGTACCTTGAATTATTAAATTAAATACAATCAGAATATGAAGAAATCAGAAGCAGAAGATCAAAGGAAAATGAATTCTGGAATTTCCAGAAGATATTCCAGGATGTCAAAACATCACTAGAAAATATCTTTGCTGGCCCATAACAGAAGGAAGAAAAATCATAAAGAAACATGGATCATACCAGAGGAAAGCCTGCCAGGAGGAGAGTTGTTCCAGACCAAGAGGAATCAAATATCAAATTTATTCCAAAAGTTATTCTGACCAGAAGATGGTCTGGCAGTGCAATATTAAACTGCCCAGACTTGTTCCAGACTCAACTAGAAGCTATGTTTAAAGATCTAGAACAAGAGAATCAATCCAGATTTGACCCATACAATAAGATAGCATGATTCAGGGCATGAAACTAAGTCCAGACCAGAAGAAATGAATTCCAGAATCAATCCAGACCTGGTCCAAAATCAAAGGTAAAATGTCCAGACTGAAATAATTTTTTGTTCAAGTTAATTTCAGTTTATTCCAGACCAAGTTCAGAATTAGTCTAGATCAGAGGGAAGGTTTCCAGATCAATGGTTCAGAATTAATTATTTGGTCCAGTGATGGTCCAGATCAGAAGATCAGACCACGGCCCAGTGTTGGCCGAAATCAGAGGGACATAAGGTATAGTCCAGCAAAGGCCGAGTTCAGAGGATTATAGCATATCAAGTGCGCATCCAGGATGGCCGAAATCAGAAGATCAGAGGGTCAAGAAGTGTGGTCTAGGGAAGGCCGAAATCAGAGGATCACAGCATATCAATTAGGATGGTCCAGATGTGGACTAGCGCATGAAGATCCAATGGTCCAAATTTAATCAGGAAAATTATACGGTGAAGAATTTAATTTATTTTGATCAGAGAATTAAAAAGATTTGTTACAAAAATAAAGTGAGGTGTTGTGGAATTCAGGAGCTGTGGCGGGAAGGAACCAACAGATTTAATTGGCCAGTTATTTTGAAAGAAAATCTGAAGATATGTTTTTTATTTATATGAAGCACAATTGGTTAAGTTATTTTTTCAGAGAATCCAGCAATATTCAGCTCGAATTTAAGCAATGGAAGAGGCCCTAATCTGCATCTATAAAAGGAGGCTCAAGGCAGAATACTTAGTATCGAAAATCACAAAAGAGTCATACACTTCCAAAGAAAACACTCTCAAATTTTCATAGAAGTCAATTGTGAATTCCAGCTTTCAAGAAGCAAGTACTCGTGTTATTTTCCTTCCACTGTGTCAAATCTAAGTTGTTGAAGTAGAGTCTACAATCTGAGGGAGTCAGTAGAGGTAGCAGGTTACTTGGCAATTAGATTCATAGTGTTGTGATTTCTTCTACAATCTGGGATTGTCAGATTGGCTGAAGTCAGGAGTTGCATTCCTCAAAGAAGTCTAGGATTGTTAGACTGTTTGAGAAGACTGACTTGGAGGGTCAGTATAAAGGTTGTAATTCAAGGTTTGAATTAGTGAAATCCTTCAAGGTGAAGGGACTGGACGTAGCCTCGTTAACGGTGAACCAGTATAAAAATTGTGAGTTTTATTTTTACTTTTATCCGCTGCTAACTCTGTTTTTAATTATACATCAAGTTTTGTTTTAAAAGTATAAAAATAGGAAAAGTATTCAAGTTAAGTCAAACACAATTCAACCCCCCTTCTCGTGTTTGCACCTTCACTGGAGGCTGTTCAGTCTTGCTTTGGCAGCTTGATTCATGGCCTTTTTTCTTTGTGATTAGAATGGTTCCTTTTGATTCTAATTGATCACATTTGTACCTTGTCATGTACTCTCAGTACAGATGTAAATTCCAAATGCAATAACTTTAATTAAGTGGTAGAGAAAGTTTGGTCTTTATGCTATCACAGTCTTGCGAACATTCTTCGTTTTCCAGAATATGTCAAGAATGTTCTCTGTTGCTGTTTTCTTCGATTCTTGCTTTGTTCACTTATGCATTTATGTTCCTTAAACAAACTTAAGTGAAATCATTAGTAGACCACCATTCATAAAACTTAATCATTTAATTTAAAAGGTTTGTTGTCATTAAAACATATATCAAAAAGGTTTTTTCCTCAACATAGTTGTGTGTTGCTGAAGAAGAGCAGCCTTCCTTTTATAGAGAGAAGGAAACTTTCTCTTCAAGAAAATTTTCTTTTCTGACCGTTTTCCCAAGTTGTAATGATCCTCAGTTTTGTTTTAAATTTACAGCCTTGCCATTTTGTCCTTTTACAGCCTGGCACTTGGGAGGTTACTTCTTTACTTAGCTTTCCAGGAGGTTGGATCATTCCATACGTTTTTAACAACTGACCAGTGCTCTTTTCTAGTTCCAAGACATGACCCTTCTCTGTTCGCGAATGATGCAGCTTTTGATATTTTGGAACTGTTAGTTGTTTTGTAGGAGGATGAAAAAATAGCCAGAGTTCATCCTCTGGTGATCTTTTTATGGTATTCATGTTCTGATATTTACCTTCTGGTGTTTCATCTTCAGATGTTTATATTCTGGTGTTCATCTTCTGATGTTTAACTTATGGTGTTCATCTTCTGATGTTTATCTTCTGATGTTCATCTTCTGATGTATATCTTCTGATGTTCATCTTCTGATGTATATCTTCTTATATTCATTTCTGATGTTCATCTTCTGATGTCGGCCAACCTGGACTAGCAAATTGGTCTGCTGTGATCCTCTGATCTCGGCCAATGCTGGATCATACATTCTGACCTTATGATTTCGGCCAACACTGGGCCATGGTATGATCTTCTAATCTCGGCCAACACTGGGCCATATTCTTAAATTTGGACCATTTATTTGAACCTTTTCCCTCTGATCTGGACCAATTCTGAACTGGTCTGGATTGAACTGAAATTAAATATGGGCAAATGATATTTCAGTCTGGACATTTTACCTTCTGATTTTGATTAGGTCTGGATCATATCTGGACATCATTTCTTCTGGTCTGGATTTAGTTTCATACCCTGAACCCTACTATCTTCTGGTCTGGTCAAATCTGGATTGATTCTTTTGTTCTGGACCCATTAACTTATCCTCTGATTAAGTCTGGATCAAGTTTGGGCTGTTTATCATTTCACTGCCAGACCATCTTCTGGTCAGAATAACTTCTGGACTAAGTCTGACTTATGATTCCTTTTGGTCTGGATCAAGTCTCCCTCTGGCAGGCTTCCTTCTGGTCTGGTCCATGTCTCCTTCTGACTTTGCTTCCTTCTTATATGGGCCAGCAAAGATATCCTCTGGTAATTTCAGGATGCATCCACTGGTACCTTCTGGATGCATTATCTGGTGTCTTCAACTTTCAGGTTTTCTGTTTCTGGAATTAACGGCTTTGTTTCCTGCATGCATTCATTCTTCTGGATAGGAGGTTGCGATCTTTGGATCATGTTCCTTTCTTAGTACAATACTTAAATGCACGCATTAGTGTAATCATAATCTTAAGATAATTTTGTTATCATTAAAAGAGATTTTTTCTCAACAAGTTTATGTGATGTGATAATAAAATATGGATGCATTATATGATATAAATTTATGTGATGTGATAGTAAAAGATGGATGCATTGTGATAAGTTTATGTGATGATGGTGTATGATTGATGATAATGATATTATAAATTTGTGATAAGTTTATGTGATGATGTATGATTGGTGATAGTGATGTTATAAATTTGTGATGAGTTTATGTGATGATGATGTATGATTCATGATAGTGATGTTATAAATTTGTGATAAGAATATTGAAGTAACCCCATAGTTGATGAAATAGTGGTGATTTCAACTTGTGCTTGAGATGATGGTCTTAATGGAGTATCATAGGCCAACAAGGGGAGAAACTAGATGTTATTTCTTTGAAGTGGAAATTGTCTTGTCATCATATAGGTGGGGTTTGAAAAGTCTAGTGATGTTGGAGAAGTACAACTGAATGAGTCTAATTGTGACGATCTACTATTCAACCTTAAGGCAAGATTGTTAGATCTTCGAGGTATTCAGCTGTGGAATTCCTAGGTGACTTGGAGGTAGCCCTCCAAATGTCGGGAGCTACCATGCAACACACGTTTATCTCGATTGTCACGTATATGTGCATCGGGTTGAGTTGAGGGGTTCTATGAGAACATGGCCGATTTGAATTGTTTGTCCACTCATGTGGTGACATAATATCAAGTCTCCTAACCAAGTATTTCAGAGTTAGAATGGTACTAAATTGTGAAGAAGTAGAGACTAAGCTCATGCATAACATTGCATTTTCTTGTGATTGTTTTGTTGTGATTAATGTGTTTCAAAAGTGATAATAGTTTTTCTTAGATGATTTGATGCATATTATTATGAGATAATGATTTTACTTGAGTGACTTTGATGTTATAATATGGTATTATTTTCTTGAATATTTTGATATATCATGATGTGTAATGATACGGTCTGATATGATTATTTGTGTGTTCTTCTTACTTATACTATTAACATGATTTTGAAATTCACCTCATTCGTGGCCTGTGTTTGATTGACTTGGTCATGCGTTTGTAAAATCGCAGTTATTACAGGTTAATGAGTCTTGAATTTCAAGTTTGAGAGAAGTCCCGCTCTGATTGGTGATATCGGGAATGAGAGTCATAAGTTGTATTTTACTTATTTAATTATAAATGACTTTTTGTTTGAAAATTTTATAAGAACTGGTAAGTTTTTCGAATTAAATTAAGAAATTATAGTTAAATAAAGTTTATGGCGATTGCATTGTTTTATAGGAAGAAAAATGTTTAAAGTGTTCCATTTGTATTTTTAGAAATGTGATATCCTAAATATCTCGTAAAAGTTTCTTTTCCTTTGAGAAATTTTTTATTTATCAGTTGCAAATTTTTATAAAAATATGGTATAAATTATTATAAATATATATATATATATACATACATATTATTTTGGGGTTTAGCGTGTCACATAGATTTATGTAAATTTTAACCAATCAAATAAAGTGTGTGTTAATGAGTGTGTTGCTAACGTTCCTCTTGTAAACATTGTGTTAAAAAAAAAAGGAATAATACTAGCAACACACTCTCTAGCATGCACTTTTCAACACTCTTTTTTTGATTGATTAAAATTCACATGGATCCCACCAAATTTATATGAGACCCACATGATTTGGGAAAAGGGAAATTTTTTATTAATTAAAGTGATACTAATGAACAATTTATAAATGTACTCAAGTATATCACATTCTATTAGAGTTTACAAATATATACTTTTGAGCTAACTACTCAAGTATATCACAATATTTTATGAGATTTTAAATTTTTTATCTCAACCTTCTAATTCTCTGAGAGAGGAGACTCTGATAATATAAAGTTTAGTCAGGAGGTTAATATAGTCTGGTCAAATATTATTTCATCTAGGATATTAACTCAAATTCCTTGAGCAATTCAACTTACAATGAAGTTCATTAACCACTTTGAAATAATTTGTTGGATTTATAGTAACACACTCTCTAAAACTCTACTCTCAACTCACTATTTTTTATTGTTTGCAAATCAAATAGATCCTACTAACTTTAATGGTATGTCCGATAGAAATTTCAATCAATTAAAGATAGTGTGGTAGAAAAAATGTAAAGTTACAAGAGTAGATAAAAATAATAAAAAATAAAAATATTATTTCAACAAAAGAAAGTAAAACTAATACAATTTTATCAGGTTCTTTTCTAGTAAAAGTTTTGATGAGATGTTTCTTTAATGAATATTTATTAATTAGTGTTTTTTTTTTTGGCACAACAATAAGGTTTGTTGTGGATGATATAAATATGGATGTCCATGAGTTACATGGTACAAGCATATTACAAGACATCATTGATATTATTTTGAGTTATATATAATATCACTTATATAAATTGTGAATATATTTAGAAAATAAAAATCAATAGAAGATGAAGATTTATAAAATATTAACATACATTTATTTATTTATCTGTTATATATTTAAATTAAAGTGCAATATATAAACTATAAGCATGATTGTAAAGATAAAATTTATTAAATATTCAATCTTATCAATAATATTTTGTCATGTGTATGTTAGTGATTTTAAAATTCTTATCAGTGAGAAATTGTTGTGTGTGAATGTTATATCTCATAAGTAACAACTTTTTTTAGTGTATGATTGATGTAGGAGGGTTCAAGGCCAGAATCAAGGAAGAAACGGCTTTGCGGACAAAAGCAGCCGAAAATGCGGAAAACGATCGTCCGGTGTCAGATTGTCTATTATTATACCTTTCCAAAAAGGGAATCGCGCCACGAGCACAACACATGGCTTTGCCATGATGTATGGGCTCCAGAACCGTTTTGAGCTCGTCTTGGGCCTCAAAACAGTCGTTTTAGTTTTCCTGTAATTTCGGGCTTTTCTGTTTTACAACCGCTTTAGTTTTTCCTTTAATTTAGGGCTTTCCTGTTTTACCTAATTTTCGTACTAGAGTTTCTATTATCTATTTAAAGACTTTCTATGCTGTAACAAAAGGTATCTTTTAATAAAATAATTAATTTTGAGAGTTTTTCTCTTCTCTGGTGGATTCCAGAACTTATTCTTTTTTTAGGATTAGCGCTTGCTAACCCTTTGCGATTTCCGACTGCGTCAGGTGGCATCAGAGCAGGCTTTCTCCTGTTTCTTTTCGTAGCTTGAACAGCCATGGGAGATCAACCAGTCACAAGAGCAGACATCGAGGGTATCACTGCGGCTTTTACCGCGACCCTTACTGCTTTGACTACGCAGATGACGACTCAAGTGGCGGCTTTGACGGTTCAAGTGAACGCCATCAATAATAGGAGGGACAGAGGCAGGAGAGACGAACCGCCCAGGCGTCCACATGGAGGCTTGCAGGCTCTTGTTGAATCTGACTCTAGTTCCGAAGAAGAGGTCCAGGAGGAGAATCAGGGTTTCGATAATCAACAGGATCGCAACGACTACAGAGTCAAGGCTGACATCCTGTTGTTCAATGGAACTATGGGGGTTGAAGAGTTTCTGGATTGGCAGATTGACGTTGATCGGTTCTTCGAGATGATGGGTGTGCCAGAAAACAAGCAGGTAAAGATGGTGGCAATTCGATTGAAGAGTACCGCTGCTATGTGATGGGATAAGCTTGTTGTTCAGAGGAAGCACCAGAGAAAAGCGCCAATCAGAACATGGAGGCGAATGAAACAGTTGATGCTGGAGCGTTTCTTGCCTGAAGACTATGAGCAAATTCTGTACAAGATGTATATCGATTGCGTTCAGGGAAGAAGGAGCGTGACCGAGTATACAGCAGAGTTCCTGTGTTTCTCAAAACGCAACGAACTAGGAGAAACTGAGGGTCAGAAGGTGACTCGCTATATTAATGGCTTGAAGGGGTCGATACAGGAGAAGATGGGTCTGCAGACTGTCTGGACCGTGACGGAGGCCTCTACGCTAGCCTTGAAAGCGGAACTGATGGAGAAATCCCCCAGAAATTTCTCATCTTTTCGCAGATTGTTGCTGGTGATAAGGATAAGGGTGTTGCTGCTAAGGATTCTAACTCCTCAGCAAAGGAAACTAGTGGAATCAGTAGTGCTACGTCCAACAACAAAAGGGCGAACTAGAAGTCAGCCAACCCATACGCGAAACCAACGGGAGATAAGTGTTTCCGTTGCGGAGGGCAGGGTCACAAGTCGAATGTTCGCCCTTCCAGGAGAACGACTGCAGTCTTGAATGAGGAGTATGAGGAAGAGGAAGCAGGCAACAAGTATGACGGTGTTGAGTTCGCTGAAGAAGCGGTGAATTTTGTGCTGCAGAGAGTTCTGTTGTCTTTAAAGGAGGAGGGGCAAAGGAAGAATCTTTTTAGAACACACTGTTATATTAAGAATAAGGTGTGTAATCTGATCGTGGATAACAGGAGTACAGAGAACTTGGTATCCCAGAAGCTGGTGGACTACCTAGAGTTGCCGACAGAACCGCATGCCAAGCCTTATGCTTTGGGCTGGGTGAGTAAGGGTTCGCAGGTCAAGGTGACGAAGACTTGCAAGGTGCCTATTTCCATCGGAAGGCATTACAAGGAAGAGGTAGTGTGTGATGTTCTGAATATGGATGTGTGTCATGTCCTACTTGGGCGACCTTGGCAGTATGACAATGATATCACGTATAGAGGCAGAGATAATGTGATGATGTTCTCCTGGGAAAGGCACAAGATAGCTATGGCCCCAGTTTCTGGTTTTAATAGATGAACAGGAAAGGAGAAATCCAGTTTTCTTGTTATGACGCAGGATGAGCATGATTTGACTGAAGCCTTCAGGGAAACTGAGTGGTTTTGCCCAGTGGTGGTCAAGGGTTTGCTGAGCGCTATGAAAGAGGAGCCTGAACCACCGAAAGAGGTGCAGGAAATCTTGACGGATTTTGGGGAGTTGATATCGGATGAGCTACCCAACGACTTGCCTCCTATGCGAGATACTCAACATCAGATTGATTTAGTTCCAGGTTCCAGCTTGCCGAACCTACCTCATTACCGCATGAGTCCCAAGGAGAACGAGATATTGCGGGAACAGATTGAGGATTTACTGAAGAAATGGTTCATTAGAGAGAGTATGAGCCCATGTGCAGTTCCAGTGCTTTTGGTCCCTAAGAGGAACAATCAGTAGCGGATGTGCGTTGACAGCAGAGCCATCAACATGATAACGATCAAATACAGGTTTCCCATCCCTCGTTTGGAGTACATGCTTGATGAGTTATCATGGTCTAAGTTGTTTTCGAAGATAGATCTACAGAGTGGTTATCATCAGATCCGAATCAGACCTGGAGATAAATGGAAGACGGCTTTCAAGAGCAAGGATGGCCTTTAGGAGTGGTTGGTCATGCCTTTCGGGTTATCCAACGCCCCCAGTACTTTCATGAGGCTAATGAATCAGGTTCTTCGTCCTTTTACTAGATCTTTTGTGGTGGTTTACTTTGATGATATTATGATTTATAGCAAAACCAAGGAGGATCATCTAGGCCATTTGAAGCAAGTGCTACAGGTCTTGCAAGAGCACCAGTTATACATCAACTTGAAGAAGTGCACCTTCTGTACCAACAAGCTGTTGTTTCTGGGTTTTGTTGTCGATGAAGATGGGATTCAGGTGGACGAAGAGAAGGTGAGTGCTATAAAAAACTGGCCTGCACCTAAGTCTGTGACGGAAGTACGCAGTTTACAAGGAAGGGGGGTTTGAATTATAAATCCGCCCTTTTAAATTTTCTATTAAAAACTTAAGAAAATAACTCAAGATTGATCTTGGTTGTGAAAACAGAAAACAGAGAACGTTCTTGGTTTTCACCAGAAAACAGAGAACGTTATTGGTTAGTTGAAATCAACAGTTCAGTTTATCTATTTAACTTGATAATTAACAGACTGAAAGTAAATAGAGATAAGGGAAGATATATCACACACAGATATATCCTGGTTCACCCAACCCGGGCTACGTCCAGTCCTCACCACGGTGAGATTTTCCACTAAGTTTTTAAAACAAGAACCTTATTGGTTTTACAGCACCTAGCTTAGATCAACCTTGATCTTTGTTTACAGAACTTAATCTAATTCCACCTGGTATCAGATTAATCAAATCACCTATCTGTCTTGATAGGATTTCTTACAATCTACCTCAAACTATATTAAACTCTTATAGTTTGAGTTTTACAATAATAATGATTGTTTTGTTAGAATCTGAGATGTCTCAACTCTTGTTTGAGATTCGATTCTTTACAAAGAACTCAATATAAATGTATCAGAGTAAAACGAATTTAATCAAACTGATTCTTGTAAGTGATGAGAGATTTTCAAGTATGTATGTGAGTGATTGATGATATATCTTGGCACTTGAATGTCTTTGATTTTTGGATAGAATCTGAGTATGCTCAACTCGTGTTTGAGATTAGATTCTTGACAAAAGAATTCAATAGATGATTCTGATATGAAGAAGAAAAAACAGAACTGAATCTTTTGTTTATGATTGAGAAGCTTTCAAGTATGAAGATGTATGTGAGTGATGTTTTTCTCTGTACTTGAAGCTGTGTTTCTTCCTGAACTTTTGCCTTCCTTTTATAGGCGTGAGAGCATTTAAAAATAGGGCCGTTGGAGTGCTTTTTTCAGGCTTTACCAAAAGCAAAAAGTAATCCACTTTTGACACTTTTTACTTTCTGTTTTAGGCTGAGCTGTATTTTGCGTTTTGAATCAAATTTACTTGAGTGATTTACTGATCCTTTAACACTTCTGATAAGTGATAATATTGTTGGTCTGAACTGGAGCTTTGGAATCACTCAAAACAGATTAAAAATGATCACAAAGCTTGTTGCAGAAAAACTGTAGTTGCTGGAGATTGATGATCAATCTGGAGCTTTAGCTTTTGGGTTTCCTGGAGATTGATAATCAATCTGGGCTGATTTTTGAACATACTGGAAGCTGTCTTGATGCATTGTATATTATTAAGATTGTTTATCAATCTTGACAGCAGAACTGGAGTTTTGATTATGTCAAAACAGCTTGGAGAATGATGATGAACTTCTACAGAATGTTAATGAAAATTCTGGAGATTGATAATCAATCTGGAGTCCTAGTATTTGAACTTTCTGGAGATTGATAATCAATCTGGAGGTTCAGTTTTGATCATTCTGGATGTCTTCCTGATCTTTTCTGGAGATATCCTCTGATATCGTTTTCTAGATGAAGTAAAATTTGACTGTCATGCTATGTTCTGGTCAGATTATCTTCTGTAATACTTATTACATTTGATTACTTCTGAGCTGGAACAACTCTCCTCATGGCAGTCTTCATCCTGGTATGGTCTAGGTTTTCATCTGATATTTTTTCCTTCTGATCTGGGCCAGCAAACATATCCTCTGATCCATTCTGGATCAAGTCTGGACAGTTTTGATATTTCACTGCCAGGCTATGTTCTGATCAGCATAACTTCTTGATTGCTTATGATATTTGAATTCTTATGGTATGAAGCAATTGTCCTTATGGCAGGCTTCCCTCTGGTGTATTTTAGATGTTCTTCTGATATTGTTTCCGTTTGATCTGGGCCTCCAAAGTTATCCTCTGATGATGTTTTTCGACTTCCTGGTTTTTTCCAGAATTTATCCTCTGGTAAATTCAGGACGTATCCTCTGTTAATTTCCAGAATGTATCCTCTGGTAATTTCCAGAATGTATCCTCTGGTAATTTCCAGAATGTATCTTCTGGTAATTGACTTCATGAGGTATCTTCTGGAGTCTGATAATTACTGTTTCCAGAACTGTTTGGACAAGCTTGTTTGAGATTCTTTATCTTTCTCAATTCGAATGTCCTCTTGATTTGAATTGATCCTATGTGTTCTCTGCCATGTAGTGATCATATCCATGTAACTTCCAGAGCCAACAACTTCGATTAAGTGATGGAGAAAGTTAGGTTTTTAGGCTGTCATGGACTGGCGAACATTCTCCATTTTCCAGAATATGTGGAGAATGTTTTCTGCTGCTGTTTTCTTTGATTCTTGCTTTGTTCACTTATGCATTTATGTTCCTTAAACAAACTTAAGTGAAATCATTAGTAGACCACCATTCATAAAACTTAATCATTTAATTTAAAAGGTTTGTTGTCATTAAAACATCTATCAAAAAGGTTTTTTCCTCAACACTTGTTGTGTATAATAGTTCAATCTTATGGAGAACAATTTATCACGTGTATCAAAATTATTTTGAAATATTTATTAGTGAGCATTTGTCTTGTGTATAGTTAAGTGATAGTCTGTCCCCCGTGTATTATCATTATTTTCATTTTTTATGTCCACAATATTAAAAAACAATAATTTTAACTAGCTCTTTATTGACAAAAATTTGTTTCATGTATGCTTTTTATAATGAATTATAATTAGTATATTATAATTATTTTTAATTTTATTTAGAAGATATTAAAAAATATTAAATTTAATTAATTGATTAGTCACAAACATATATTATGTGTATGAATTGTATGATTCAACTACTTCTTTAATGATTCATTTTCAAACAAAAAAATGAAAAAATTATACTACTTATGTTCCTGTGTACAAAATTATATTGATCAAATAATGAATTAAAAAATTGATAGTAGTAATAAATTTCTTAATAATTAGTATTATTTTTACTATTTTATTTTTCAAGTTATTATACTATTAGTAAAATACGTGTGCATGCCTTCGCACTGAAACTGCTTCGTTACTATATTTCTCTCTCATATAATAATTAAAGAAAATCAATAACAATTAATGTCTTATTTATATTATAGATAAATGGTTGAAATTATTATAATTAATAACAATCAAATAAAATTGAAATTGATAATAAGTTGAAAATAATATTTGACAACAGTCTGATCCTATCTCGTATTTTTGTGTATTAGTAGGAATTATTTATCTCGTATTTTTATTTAATGTTTATTTATGACAAATATTTATCTCGTATTTTTTAATGTTTATATATGACAAATATTTGCCTCGTGTTTTATTATGTAATCAATGACAAATATTTATCTGTGATTTTATATTTATTTGTGATAAATATTTGTCTCGTATTTTTTATACATCAATTATAAATATTTATCTTGCGTTTTTTAATATTTATCATTGATAAAGATGTGTTCCGTGTTTTCTTTATATGTATCAATGCTAATATTTGTCGAGTAACTTTTATATTTATTACCGACAAATATTTGCTCCGTGTTTTAGTGGCAAATATATGTCACCTAATTTTTTATTTTTTATGTATCAATGGTAAATATTTGTCCCACAAATTTTATATTTATAATTGAGAAATATTTGTCCAATGTTTTTTTAATGAATTAGTTATAAATATTTGTCACATTTTTTTTAATATTTATCAGTGAAATATTTATCTCGTACTTTTTTATGTATCGGTCGCAAATATTTGTCTCATAATTTTTTAGATTTATCACTGACAAATATTTGATCTGTATTTTTTATCTATTAGTGACAGTTTAGCGGATAAAAATATGTCACATGTTTTTTTTTAGTATTTATCAGTTACAAATATTTCTTCTGTATTTTTTTATGTATCAGTGACAAAAAAATTTATTGTGTTTTTTATGTATTAGTAATAAATATTTGTCTCTTATTTTTATACAAAAATATGTCATGTGTTTTTTTATATTTTCCAATTTCTTTTTATGTATCAATGATAAATATTTTTTGTTTTGTTTTTTTATGTATTAATGATATATATTTGTCTCGTGTTTTTTATTTATATTATCAATGACACAAATATGCCACGTGTTTTTTATATTTATATGTTACAAATATTTTTCTTGTGTTTTTATATGTATCAGTGACCAATATTTCTCTAGTATTTATTACGTATCAGTGACAAATATTTGTTTCAATTTTTTTTTTAATATTTATTATTGACATAAATATGTCACGTCTTTTTTTTTAATATCTAATAGTTACACGTATTTCTTTTGTATTTTATTATATATCAGTAACAAATATTTCTTTATTATTTTTTAATGTATCATTGACAAACATTTTTTCCGTGTTTTTTTATGTATCAATAATAAATATATATTTTTTTTTTTATATTAGTAATTGACAAAAATATTTCACATATTATTTTTTTATTTAGCAGTTACAAATATTTATCCCACATTATTATGTGTCAATGAAAAATATTTATATTTTTTTATATTTATTAATTACAAAAATATGTCGTATTTTTTACATTTAATGATTACTAATATTTCTCTCTATATAAGTGATAAATATTTATTTCTTATGTGTAACATATTTTTCCTTTATTTTTCTATTTTATCTAAATTCTCCTATATTTATTTTTCATTCTCTGCATGTAAATCAAGCAAAAGCAATGTACTATACAAAATGATATATATTTTAGCTAGTAAATAAAAAGTAATTTAAACATCGTTTGGTGCAACTTTTGCAGCGCTGACCAATACTTGTGCAACTTTTTTGTTGTGTTTCGGTAACTTTTGCAGTTTGATCTAGTTAAAAGTAGGTTAACTGACTTTGTTGTCTTCATTTTTTTTATCAATATTAATATTAGAGAGGGCAGTAATATAACTTTCCTAGTGCTTAGACTTCTTATATTTATAATAGATTTATTGTTAATGGCAGAAAAGTATAGAAATTAATTAAAGGTATGTTAAGTAAATAAATAATTAATATAATTTAAAATTTGAATAGGATTTATAAATTAGAAGGACAAAAAAAATCTTTCTAAGAGGGTTTTATATTTAGGGATGGAGATAAATAGTTACTGTATTATAATTGTTCTCACTTTTATGTCAATAATACTAAAAAAAAAAAAAACTAATTTTAACTAATTCTTTAGTGAGAGTTATTTGTTATATGCACGATTTTTATAATAAATTATAATTATTCATATTTTTATTTAAAAAATACAAAAATAATATTTTTAACAAATTGATTAGTGACACACATTTGTTCTCTTATGAATTTGTACAACCAACAAATTATTTAGTAACTCATTTTCAAAAAAAAATATTGAAGTGTAAAAAACTATAGTTAATATACTATAATTAATCTCATTTTTATGTAACTGAATATTAATAAAATACTAAGTTTAATTAATTTTTTAACGACAAATATTTATTTTGTGTATAGTTTTTATAATAAATTATAATTAATATATTATAATTATTCTTATTTTTATTTAAAAGATTTGAAAAATATTAAAAAAAAATTGGTACAATGAGTGGGCAGAGCTCCAAAAGAAAACTAAGATTAAACAAACATTCCTAGTCATGTAAACTCCAAATAAATCACCAAAAAAAGAGACCATGTATCTCACCGGAAGTGGTCATAATTTGAGGATTACAAGAGATATGAGCTAACCTATGGTTAGATAGTCAATAAATGCTTATGTTTGCCTTCATGTCAGGTGTGATCAATACAAATATATTTGTTCAAATCCATAAACGACGAACTAGAGTGGAGATAAACCCCATCAAAACAAAATTTTATTTCGCTAGAAGGAGGGCTTGAACCTCCGACCTTGTGGTTAACAGCCACACGCTCTAACCATCTGAGCTATTCCAGCTTATGACTATATATACCTATTTTTATTATTTCAGGATTAACGCATATTTATTTTTATACTTCATAATTTATATACAGGGTCTCTTGTATCCATTTTCGTAAATATTTATAGATTTTTTTTTTGAAAAAAAATCATAATTGTATATATTTATATGGAAAATGGATACTTGTGGATATTTAAATTTAATATAAATAAGACAAAATAGTGCCATATTATGTATAATATAGAATAATATTATTATATAAGAATCGTACAATATAATATAATTATTTAAATGTTTTTATTAGCATAAATTCATCCAAACAATAAATAATAAAGAAAATAATTTATACTCATAATTACAACAACAACAACAAAAAAATCCCAGTAAAATCAAATTAAACTAAATACTATACAAAGCAATGGAATTTATCGAATCACATTCCATGTTTTTAAGAGATATCCCCTAGGGACATGGGTTAACCATTAATTTATTTTATCCTACTAAGTCTATTAACCAGTTTTCTTCAATTTTTTGCCTATTAAATAAAAGGCCAATTTCCTCTAAGATAATCTTGAAAATGAATAAAACCTGGGAATGAATTCGTCACCACCAAGAAACAGGGCCCAGACCATCCTGATCTAATGATCCCTGTAACAAGACATTAAGGCAATCATTCATCAATATACAATGCTTGTTTGTTTATTAGGATTTTAATATATCTTCTTTATTACAAAACATATTGATATGACAAGTAGTTAAAAATAGTTCTTTATAATGCAGCAGATGAGATTTCAGTTCATAATCAAGAGATATGTGATCATAATTACGATTGCTTTGCTTTAAAATATGGCAGACATAAAAAATAAAAACATCGTAGAAGGGGCAAACAACGAGAAAAAAAATCTTTTAAGAAATATAGATTTCTTAAGGGAATGGACCCTCTCATTAATTTTTCTAATGTTGAATCTCAACCCCTCATCTAATAAGTTCAAAGAAATAGAGAATGCGGGGAGGATCGAGGGATTGAATAATGGAGAATAAAAATATGACCCCTGGTTTTTCCAACACTCATTGTAACACACCCAAAAAAGAAAAGAGAGAAAAAAATTCTGTTTGCCGGAAGATCGCAACAATTTATCATCAATTATTCATTGATGGACAAAACAAACGGCACACTATAACACAACATCTGAAACAAATTAAGATCACAAATGAAATAAACCATCCTAAATATAACATCAAAATGAAAAAGTAAAAACTATGATTAAACCAAAATTTAAATTATAGGGAATTCGCGATTTGAAAAACCATAATGATTAATTAATATAGTAAAATAAACAATATAAACTTGTAGCATCCAATTTCAAAATGTTTACAAATTCCTCTATCTCATTTATTTTCATTTCATAACGTAAACATCATGATTCGTGAACATATAGATACTTTCAGTACGAACATATAAAAGCCATATTCGGGAATCACCTTTTTCCTGGTATGGGGTCAAAGTGGCATGGGTTGGGCATGTGATGAGTAGGAATATAAATGTCATCAAAGAATCCAAGGGATACTGCCAATAACAAATTCAGCATTACTAAGCAGGGAATATCTTAAAATACATCAAATTTTGATAATCACTAATATTTTCAGAGGATGCAGATATTTGACAGCACTGTAACACTAACATAATGCAAATAGTAGGTTATTGTCAGTGTCACATGATGAATACAACAAAAAAAATTAGATTGATGACAATTCAAATTACAGGGTCGTACACTCACACTATTCTTGTATGGAAACTCTTGATAGGATTTGAGTTTAAACTATCTAACATTGACTCATTAAGTTTTGAATGAATCCTCACATTCCAATAAATGTGGGGTAAGAAAGCAGTATCCGGGCAGAGTACAAACCACAAATTTTATTTTGCTCATCAGAAACTAAATTAAGAATGGATACCTAACAAGTGTCAACATCAACAAGATGGGCTAAATCAACTGGTTGTGTAAAAACCCTGACTCTATCTTATATGGAGCTAAATTTGGTATAACAAGAGATAATTACAATCAAGGAACCAGCTGAAAATTGAATACATACCCGCATAAGCCATCAGCATCAGATGAATGAAGTTTTGCAGTAATAAGTTCCCCCATAATTGGACGAAACATAATCAAATCAAATACCAACTGCCAGAAATTCGAGAATACAGTTATTGCATAGTCAATAACAATCCACAACCTTCTGCCATCAAACAACAAAATACTGCCAAGTACATCAGAAAATTGTAAATGAAGAAAGAAAAGAAAGCACATACTTTTTGTAGGTCCCAAAATTCCATCAAATAACTCATTATAACATATAGCACGGCATCAAATTTGTGATAATTTCGAGTAGGATATTTTTCTTCGAATGAAGTTAAAAACTTAAAAATAAAGCTAAACAATTCAGTTAAGAGTAGAAAAATAGTTCACTAAATTTAAAATCCAGCGCAATTACATGACAGAAAGTTCAAAACCAACCCATTAACTCATACCGTATAGGTTGGAGCACCGTCACCAGGGAAGATAAACCCGCCCTCAATGGATATGATATCATAAATGCATGTGCAAAGGCCCAAGTTTGCAATAACCTAACACGATTACAAAAACACGAAATGACGCCAGTTGAAATACGTCAAATAAATTACATATAAATGGATGATAAAGGAAACTGAAAATGTTAGCAACAGAAAACCTTATCCAAGAAAAGCTTCTGAAGCTCCATGTGTATGGCGTCTCGAATAGGAAGGGAATGAAGAGAAGGAGGCATGCGCAATTTATGCTCAATCCTACTGAGATAGAACATTGAGTCTAAACCCTGTTGAGCCAAGACCCAGAAGAAATACAACTATAACAGAAAGTATTTGTTGTTTTGACCAATAGAACTTCAGTGTGAAAGTGAGATACAAGTTCTTCTGATACTAGTACAAGTGCCTTATGCTGCACAAAAAAATGACGTTAGCAGGTTTAAAAGGGGGCAATATGTGAACTAGTAACATGATGGCGTGAGTCTCGTGACTGTGATTGAAGTTACAATATAAATAAATTAAAACAAAAATGGTATGTCTTTTAGTAGTCGCCATCATTTGCTTTTATTCACGAAAACATGGAAAACCATTAAAAAGATTGAAAACCAATCACAAAAAAGAAGAAGTTAATTCATGATCAAGACTCTCAAACACTCAATTATTAATTTGAGCCTTGCAAAATGGATTATGGACGCCCGAATCACAGCGCTTTAAAACATCAATTTATCATATCAAATGTCTCCTGAAGTTCATTATTTCCACTCACACAACTTGGGATATCCATGGTTTGATTCTACATAAAAAAAAATGTTGGATCATCATTATACATATCCATTTGATAATTCTAATAGTTCCATGAGTGACTGAATTTCAAGTTTAACAAAGGCTAAAAATATTGATAGAGAAATGATAAATCATCAACCTACATTCACCAAATATTTACCATTTTTTACATCCAAACATAACTAAATCATATCTTACTTACCGGAGCATACATAAAGTTTCAATTATTGTGACTATGTCCAACATTTCCATAATTTGTGGGTTCAAGAAAACATAGTTAAACAATTAGACACAATACAAACTTGAGCTCTATTTTATTATTTCGTAAATGAGTTTCAACAAAATGTAAATTAAGCGTCAACTATTCTTGCAGTACATGTAAAAAAAATCCAGAAATATAATGCTTAGATTCTAACCCTGTCCTTCGAAAAAATAACCAAGATAAAAATCATTCTCCCAACTTTGAGCAATCAGCATTTGGAAAGTGGAATCTATTACGATTCTTGATTTAAGTCATTGATAAAAGAGAAATAGAGAAAAGTAATTAAATTGAATGATATTGATAATAACAAGAGTTGTTTACATCAAGGGGTTACAAACACTTATATAGTCAATTAGATAAACAACTAACTAACTAGTGTAACTAAAAAACCAAATAAACTAATTAATCAACTACAATATCTAACAAAAATTAAACACAAAACAGAATCAAAGAAAACAAAGTGCTTTACGAATTTAGCATAACAATTAACAACCAAATAAATTAGTGATAAATTAGACAACATGACTGCAAGTATTAAAGATAACAATACCAGCATAAACAAATGTAAAGGATAGTATAACTCTACATTGATATCCACCATCTACCTCTAATACAAGTAAATTATATTTCAAATCTTATATCAAACACCATACAGACATGAAATAGTATATACAATGTCTAATTGTAAAGGATACTGTTTGCCGTCGCTGGAGGGAAAAATTGTTGAAAATGAAACGCAGGCGAGCCTGTCGTTTTAACCTGGTCATAAAATTAAAAATTAAAAAATCGCATCGATAGAAGGAGGGGATTATTTTGTAAACCTATTTTTATTATTTAAATATTGACCAAACCGAAGGTTTTACGGTTCTCTCGTATCCATTTTCGTACATATTTATGGATTTTTTTTAACGAAAAATAATAATAAATTTAGATATTTATGTGGAAAATGAATACCTATAACTGTTCGACATAGTATAGCATAATATTATTATATTAGAATGGCATCATAAAATATATTTATTTAAATGTTTTTATTAGAATGGATTCATCCAAATATGAAATAATAAAATAATTTATATAAATATTTATTATCTTATGTGATGTCGCTGGCATGTTAAAAAATCATCGATATGGTAGTTTTCTTCCCTAAAATACTTAATTTGAGTTAGAGTTCATCATACTCACAAATCATGATAAATTTATAGGACTCAACTTGTGAGATTCAACTGAAACTTTCACCACAAGAGTTAAATAATATGTGCGATCAAGGAAATCTCGTTACATCATTAAATTATGAAGAATACATAATGTTATATGATTCTGGTTTTGAAGTATATCGCGAGACAATATCTAATTTTATCTTATTTCTTATGAAATTATGATCCAATAACAACGTAACAATGACCGTAATTGAAAAATATTACACAACTGAGTAAATTTTTGCATAAATGAATTTTGCAATATCACTTGAAGGTTCGATAATTGTCAAATTCCTTGCAAAAACATTCTCAAAATTCTATTTGAAGCTAAACTCAAGATAATGAGATTAATAGAACAAACTATAGGCTTGTTGGACAAAGTTGAATATACCACATAAATAATAATTACTACTACATCAATTAACATAATCATTATACAAAAAAGCATGAATCACTCCTAAAAATAAAGTTTAATCTATTATGTGATCTTTCACATTTTTAATCAATAATTTCTCTTTTGTTCAATGATAATTTGTAATCAAATCTTTTAAAATATTATAGAAAGTATATTTTCAGCTTTATTATTTTAAGAGCATATTCGAGTGACATATAAATATGTACATATTCTCTTATTTTCATTTCTTTTAAATTAATACTAAGATCAAATATATATTGTAGACTTCAATCATAGTCTAATAATTAAGTTGTTCAATAACTCAATCACAAATTTTTTTAATGATATCCAAGAAAATTATACTTTGTACAATCTTACGATGATGATTCTTCAAGAATTATACAAAAATTTGCAACTCATTTTTTGACCAATCCTTCAAGGATGCTTTAATTTTAATATTTTATTTTTTCAAGAACTATGTCACAAACGTTTTGTTTAGTCAAAATCTCAAATCAAATGTTTTAAGAATAAATAAACAGTTAATTAATCACTAATCATGATTATAGTTATGTTGTTATTTAACTTGTGTTTTTGAGTGATTTATTCAAAAATAAGTGATCAAATACATCCATACAAAAATCAATGACCTCACCATAAAAGAAATCAAAACACCATGTCCTACTTGAATTGGAGATTGATCAGAAGAATATTATGGTTTTTATAGAAGAACATTCTATTTTTTTTATAAAAGAACATTATGATTATTCTCTTTTAAAGATATAATTAAAATAGATCATTCTTCATAGTCCAATCCTCAAGTTAAAGAGTATCAAGACTACTCAAATCAATAATCAGGCTTAGAACTTGAGTTGAAGGTCCAAAGAAGCAAAACAACCTCTAGATCGATGACTATATTGATCTCCAGATTGATGAGTTGTGATCAAGAACAACAAAGGCACTGGTACACTACTGTTACACCTTTTGCAGAAAGCTCAACATGCTTATGAGATAAAGGACTTCACAACCATTCAATCACTCATTCATGTTTTCCATAAAACACATAACCAATAATGTTTTGGTTTTATAGAAGAGCATTCTAGACTAAATAGCGCATGTGTTTAATAGAGTTCAATCTGAACCAATAGTTTGTAGAGGATCAGTATCAGTTATATTAAGCCTTTTCAACCATCTCCTCATTTAACAAAGGAACATCAAGGAGAAGACAATATCAAGTGTTTTTAAGACAATCATTCCATACTTAAAAAATCATACTCAAGCAAAACTCCAGCTCTCTTTTATTATATTCAAAGATTTTTTTATTGAGTTATGGCTGATAATCAATCTCAACAAGTGTTAAGTAGATTTTGATCTTAAAATCTTTTATCATACACATCATTTACAACTCAAGTTTATCTCTTAAGATAGTTTTGAAGTAGAAATGTTGCTTTACAAGGAAGGGGGTTTGAATTGTAAATATGTCTTTTTAAAATTTTCCTGTTAACACTTAAAAAATAACTCAAGAATAATCTTGGTTAATAAGATAGAAAAGGGAGAACGTTCTTGATTCTGGGAACAGAAAAATGAGAACGTTCTTAGTTAGTTTTAAAAAGCAGAATGATCTTAATAGTAAAGGTAGAAAACAAAGAATGTTCTGGTTTATTTTTAAAAACAGAAAATTGTTTTCAACTTAAGTAAGTAAAGAGCTGAATTTAAATGGAGATAGAGAAGAGATAACACACAGAGATTTATCCTAGTTCACCCAACTTGGGCTACGTCCAGTCCTCACACCAATGAGATTTTCCACAAAGTGTTAAAAACAAAGAACCTTCTTGGTTTTACAACACCTAGCTCAGATCAACCTTGATTTGTCACAGTTGTCAATTCTTTCTGCCCAGAAAGAGTTTCAATCAGATCACCTATCAACCATTGATAGGATTTTTACAACTCACCTTTTAACCTTAAAAGGATTTTTTCTAAAACGACTCACTCAAGCTATAAACAAGTCTTATAGTATTGAGTGTTATATGATAATGACAAGATTTATAACAAAATCTGTTTTGAGTCAACTCTTGTTTGAGTTTAGATTCTTTACAAGAGGTTTTAGTAAACTAAAGATAATGAATTTGAAACAGAGGGTTACTGATTTCTTTGAGAGGCTTTCAAGTATTAATGTGAGTGATTGATGATTTTATTTGCACTTGAATGTCTTGTTTTTCTCTTCAGTAGTGAAGTTCCTTTTATAGAATTTTTGGAAGTCCTTGTAGGCTCAATATTACCGTTTAAGGAGGTTCCCTTGGTCAAGGGGCAGAATAAAATAATCAGTCCTTATTTTAATCCTTTTGACTGCACTTTTCTACTTTGTTGACTTCATGACTTTCTCATATTTGTTTATTTTCTGCCATCTGATCTGTGCATACTTTAGGTTCACTTTGATCATGAGAATACGTGTCAGAATATGATGTTGTCCAGCAAATCAAAAACGTTCTTGGTCTGGTTCAGAAACTGGAGAATGTTCTGGTGCAGAATGACAGAAACTGGAGAATGTTTTGGAGCCTGGAGAATGACAGAAACTGGAGAATGTTCTAGAGCCTAGAGAATGATCGTTTTCAGCTGTTTCTTCTATTTTGCCTTGCTCTAAATCTTTTCTCCTTAGATCTTTTAGAGTGTTTCTTTTGCTATCTTTAAAACTTCATATCTCTTGAGGATGTACTGGAAATCCATTTAAAATAAACATGATTTTTCCTTGCATAAAAATCAGGTTCGAACAGTCTTGATGAAGTGAAAAAATCCCGGAGAACATTCTTGGTTTTTTCAAAAAAATCCAGAACGTTCTTGGTTCTTGGCTGTCCATTTTTAGCTTTGTTCTTTGAACTAATTTTGCTTAGTACCTATCTTGGATTAATACACTCAAATACACATGTTAAATAACAATTAACTTAGAATCATAATTAGAGTCTTTAATTAATCTTTGTTTGTTTGCATCAAAACACTTTAATTGAGAATTTGACTTAACAAATTTGAGTGTGTTGTAAAAATATTTTTAGTTATTAAAAGTTGAATTGCAAAAATCATTTCTATAAAAGTCCTTTATGAAAGGTAACTGTAAAAACTTTTTCAAGGTTAAAAGGTGAATTTTGAAACTGATCAAGAAAGATAGTGTGAAAGCAAGAACGTTATGATGCTAAACACATTAATGGAAAATCTCAAAAATTGTGAGGACTAGACGTAGCCCACCTTGGGTGAACAAAGATACATCATTACGTGATTTTCTTATCCTTATCTTTATTTATTTTTCACTCACTGATCACATATCATCTAGATATAATGTGTTTTAGTTATTTTTAATTCATCCAGAACATTATGGACTTTTTGTTTGAAATCAAGATTGATCTTAAGTTAATTTGAATTAAGTTCAAGAATTAAGATTTAAAAAAAAAGGTTCACAATTCAAACCATTTCCTTATAATTGATATTGCTACTCCATGTTCTTCATAAATAATGATTAAAACAAATTATTATTTGAAGAATTCTTCAAATATGCTTTGATGTTAAAATCTTTCAGAATTTAACAAAACTAAACAAAGAAATATATATAAAATATGCAAGCCAACGAAATTTTTCAACAAAATTCTAAAAATGTTATTTCTTAAAATATTGTTGACAAAGTTTGGAAAAAGCTCAAAATCTGGAAAGCAAAGTATCTATCTAGTGTTGGCCGAGGTGTTCTCATCAGAACAATTATACAAGCTATTCTTACCAACATGATAGGTTGTTTTCTTTTGCATAAAGGTATTTGCAGAAGGTTGGACATTTTAACAAGTAGATTTATGTGGGGCAGCAAGGAAAATGATAGAAAGATAAACTGGAACAAATGGCATTAGATTTGCACTAACAAGCTTGATGGTGGTCTTGGTTTTAGACACGTCCAAGCTTGCAAAGGTGCAAACAATTTTTTGGCTGTGAATAGAAGACTTTGAAGGAAAGCTTGGGACTTAGGGTTATGTTCTATGGAAGTTCAATTTGGGTATGTTAATAGGAAAAACAATATTGTAGCTATTTTTTAGCTAAGCATGTGTTGTATAATGATGAGGGAGTGTGGATTGAAGATATACCCACCTTCCTAATTCCTGTTTGTACTCTGGATCTAGGCCCTGTTAGGCCTTAGTTCATTATTTTTCTATAAAATGAAGTATTTAAAAAACAAAACTTCAAGTACTTTAATTCAACAAAAATGTAGGAAATGACAAGCAAAGAATTACATGCATTTCAATTCCAAAGTTGAAGTCTTCAATAAAAAAAATTCATAATGACTTATCAAAAACGCAAATTTTTTGTTAAACAATCTTGGGGACAATCAAGTGCAACCCAAGGGAAAAATCTTAAATTCTACTGCATATTTATTTAATAAAGATGTTAAAGATATTTGGATTTATGGGTTAATAGTTTCTAAAGCGATATAGATAATGAACATTTGTTGACTTGTGGTTGTTACTCAATATAAATCTTTTATATCTTAAGCACATTTTAGATAAAAAGAAGATGTAATATATGGTGTATCGATATATTGGGGGCCTATACATATATTATTGATAATGATTAATTAGGGTTCTTATTATTGTAAAATGAGGCATTAGTGATATTCACTTATATTTGAGTCAATATCAATTAATTAAATATCTTATTCATTATCCTATTATAATCTTTTTAGCTTTATTACTTGTTTACACTTAAAAATAAATGGCTTGTTAGTCGAGATTGGCAAACAATCGAATTTAGGGTCAGTCGAATACCCTTTAGTTGAAGTAAAGTTAGATGAAGGAAAAAACCACCAAATATGAGTTAGTCGAATCTTTCTCAAGTCTATTAAGGTTCACAAATGTCATGAATGTGTAAAAGTTGGTCAAAACTTAGTAGAATTTGATAATTTGGCAATTGTACTTGTGTTTTATGTTTTTAGCGCCACTAACCAAACTTAATGACCAATACGGAGGCACTAACTGAGAAAAAAAACATGTATGATATTGGCAACAGGAAGTGCTGTGAAAATAGGAAGAACGAGACAATTGTGGGAAGTCAAATATCCCTATTAATGGGAGCAATTACACATTACCCGCGTAAATAGTTGAGCAAAACTATATTTCTGGAGACCACAATGTTATTGCCAGTAGGACTAACATTTGTTTATAAATACAAATACTTGTAAATTTTTCAAATGCACACAATCAATTAAACAAGTTTTTTACACATTTTTATCCGTTTATCTTTTTGCTTACTTTATCTTTTATGCATCTCTTAGGTTAGTAGTTTAAAAACACTCATACGCTATACTTAATACTCTTTGGAGTAGTTAAGGAAATTATAGCTTAGTAACAAAGTTCCTTCCTCATAACAATTGTTTGAAGAAAAAAAATCACAGTTGACAGCTATTATTTGATACCTCAATTAATTTTTAAGTTATGACAACATTACTTAGTTAATTTAATCACTAATTATTTAAATCTCCTAATTGATAATAACTAACATAATTATAAAGAAGATATTTTTTCATATAATGATATTACAATATAATTAGATTATATGGTTAAATATGTTTTTAGTCCATGTAAAAATTAAACCTTTCAATTTTCATCCTTGTAAAATAAAAATACAATTTTTAGTCCCAACAAAGTTATCATACATACAAAGTTTAGTCCCTCTTGTTAAATCAATATATATTTTTAAATGAATTTTTGCAAGCACGTTTATAATAATATGAAAAGTTCATACTAAAAAAATGAGTTCTATATTCGATTTCTAAGTCTATATTTTTGTTACTCTTATCTTTAGTTTTTTATATTTAAAAAATTCATATTTAATTCATCTCAAGTTACAAAATTATAATTTTTGTGGAAAAACTATTAATAATGTTCGAAATATATTTACAAAAAATCATTCAAAAATTTTAAAGTTGTAGAACAATTAAACATTATTGTGTTAGCAGAAACTAAAACTACTTTTTGAATAATTTTGTGATGGCTAAAAATTGTATTTTTATTTTACAAGAACTAAAATTGAAAGATTAAAATTTGGGTTAAATAAGTTTTCGTCCATATAAAATTTTGAAATTTTATTTTTAGTTCCTATAGAAAAATCACATATTTTAGGCCTTATAAAATTATTATGCAAACAATATTAGTCTTTGTTGGAGCATCAATATGTGTTTTTGAATGATTGCTTTACATAAATGTTTACAACACTATAAAAAATCACATATTTTAGTCCTTATAAAATTATTATGCAAACAATATTAGTCTTTGTTGGATTATCAACATGTGTTTTTGAATGATTGTTTTACATATATGTTTACAACACTATAAAAAGTTCATCCACAAAAAATGAGCTCAAAAGTTGATTTATATAGGTCCATATTTTAAAGACTTTTATCTTGAATATATGATGATAAAAAAATTCATATTTAATTCATTCTAAGTTAAAAAATTATATATTTGTGTGGATGAACTTTTAATAATGTTATAAACATGATTATAAAAAATAGGCTAAATAGTACCCGTGGTCTCTTAACTTAATTTCAGTTACCGTTTTAGTCATTTATCTTTTTTTTTCTTTCCGATTTGGTCATTTATTTGAATTTTAAGTGACAATTTGATCTTTTATGTTTTAAAATGTCAACAATGTTATCCTTTATTTTACAAAAATTCATCAAAATTTTAAACCAAAACCCATAAAATTAATTATATTCTTCAATATAATACAAATTTAATCAAATTCGAAACTCATATCTTCAAATAAACTCATATTTCCATCTTGAACAACATCAAGTAAAGAATGAAAATATGAGTTTATTTGAAGATTTGAGTTACGAATTTGATGAAATTTGTATTATATTAAAGAATATAATTAATTTTATGGGTTTTGGTTGAAAATTTTGATGAATTTTTTAAATTTTTCTAAAAAAAGGATAATATTATTGACAAAACATAAAAGATCAAATTGTCACTTAAAATTAAAATAAAGGACCAAAT
>JBBPBO010001985.1:20718439-20813439 GCA_037974295.1 Cicer cuneatum
TAACAAAGTGAGCCGGACCCCTCCTAGTCTATGCCTAGGCTTCCAGAAAGGAATGATAAAACATACCATATCCCGATACGCGCAGACCGCCCACCCTATGATTCCAATTGAGGCTCTGCAAGACCTGACCTTTTTGGTTTCACTGCCATTACTCACGATTTGATGGCACCGCGTCGCACCATTACTGCTGGGGTGGGGCTCGGCCTCCGAACCGTACGTGGGGCGAGTTTCTGCCTCATACAGCTCGGGCCGAAGACCGGGGGAAGTTTTGGAGAGATGGGGAGACCCAGCAGCTGCTGGTCGGGGCGGGGATAAGCTTGTGAAGAAGCAAATCCCCCCCCAAAATCCATTTATATACTATAGCGCTTCGCGTTCTTTCTATTTCATCCCATTTTTTTTTCGCTTTACCAAGGCTTTCTCTGATAGGGGCTCGAACGCTGTTGCTTGTTTGGGTCGAGCGGCTTCAAACCTCTGCTCATCCATCTTCATTCCAAAGGCAAACATTTCCATTGAGTGACTGTAACTGCTATGGTTTACAGTCAATAGTTCTTAACCAACCCTTTCTCGCCGAGCTTTATAAAGCTTTTAGAGAGAAGAGTCAGGGGGACCTTCTTTTTCTCCTGCGGAGCCCCTCAGAAAGTAACCGGCGGCCGGTAGCTCTACTAAGCGAAGAACCGCTCGCTGCCTTTTCTTCGCGAATAACATGTGCAGGGAGCCGCCTAGGAGAAGAGAAGCAAGCTACCTTCCATCTATATCTATAGGCGGCAATGGTCAGAGCTGGTAAGCATGGTCACTGTATCGGCGGCCGGCGCTCCGCGTTCTATCTAGGTTCCGCTCTTACGTACGCCCCACCTCACATAGAATAAGGGGAACCCCTTCCATAGAAGAACCCGTGTGGGTGAGAGGGGATTGAATCATTCATTCATCAGATACGTCTTCTTCCGTGATCCATTTCATGTCAACTCTAATTAGTTATCAAAAGGCCTACTTTACAAACAAAGGGAAGGTCGTTTCCCGGGAACCTTGCAACCTTGCGGTTCCCGGTAACCGGCCGCATCGGCCCGGTAACCTTCGTTACCGTCGGTTCCCGCAACCAAGCCTTTTTTTTATTATGTCTTTCTTTCTGAAGGGCTTGCGGTTCATTACACCAAAGGCTTTCAGTGAACTATTGAAGCTATCGAGAGAGTACCAAATGCTGACGAAGGTTACCGACTTTCGGTGGACGCGGAGCCAACGAGTCTTTAAGTAAGTGGGCGTTAAGCGTAACGAGTCTAAGGTTACAGAAGCGTTCGCCAACTTTGATAGGTAAACGCTTTGCAAGCAAATAGAGCAGAGAGCTTACCGTCTGTTTCTATTAGAGTCGCGAGCTTGTTGTAGTCGGTCCGTGAAGGGAGAACTTGCTGCTTACTTGCTATATCCCCGCGTACTTGCACGGCTCGTTCTTCGAGCCCTGCTTCTCCCTTCCCCCTCTCCCCGTTCGTTCTACCGTCCAAAAGCCGTATGGAGTATAGCCAAGTGGTAAGGCATCGGTTTTTGGTACCGGCATGCAAAGGTTCGAATCCTTTTACTCCAGATTATGAACACCCGATCGGATCTGTCAAGAACGAGCTGACGACTACAGGGGAAGCGGCTGATTGCAGTCCCTGAGCCCAGCCCAGGAGGAATGCACGGTTCCCTGGCGCTTCATGGGACGGGCGTTCGCAGTCCCCCTCCCTCTAATCTAACCCTCCCCCGCTCCCCATACGAATTTTTACTACGATCCCCTGGAGCAAAACGCTTTTGATACACTTTTGAATGCTGTCACCGAAAGTGTTAAAAAACTGACGGTAACACAAAATTTGCCCTGCCGGAAAACTGGACATATTAAAAAATAGTCGAGCAGGTCATTCATTGGGGATCCGGCGGATCTACGTTATATTAGATTTTTTCTGATATTACGGAGTATGGCTTTGCCAGTAATGACTTTCACGAGGCATTAAATATCCTCTATTCTATTGGGGGGCCGGGGGTTGGTGGATAAAGATGGACAGTAAGGATTGCGTAATATAAATTTATCGGCCTCGCTTAGGTTCCTCTCGATTCTCCCCGGATTTTAGGATCACCTTTGACCTGCCCGACATGCTGTTGACTTGGAGATTCATTCTTCGGCCGTACCTTCTGCGGTCGTTACGCTTGGCTTTATTGTTGGGATATTACATGCTGGGACCGAAGAAAAGTAGAAGCCTCAACCGGCATTATAACTACAGTACGCTACCTCCTAAATCAAGATCTACATCCCGTCGCTACCCTTTCAGCCCTTTAAATGTTCATCTTCCCGCGTGAGGGTGATCAGCGTTCTCGTTCACGAAGCCAACCGAGTTGCTCATGGGAAGGAGCATGTGAGGGAGAAGGACCAAACTTCGTCTCTTCGAACGGAGCCCTGGTTTCCTTTTTGATACTATGTAACACCTCCTCATCAACAGACGTTTCCCGAATAACCATTCATTTCATGAAAAACCAGCGCTTGTTAGCAGCTGAATCACTCTCTCCTCTCGTAGTGGGCCTTTTCTCATCCTTATCGTACGGGACTAGAGCAAGCTGGCTAAGCCGCATCTTCTGCTTTCTTTGCATTTTGCATTTGTCTTTCAAAAACCCGTTCTTGCTGTTCTTTCATCAGCAAATGTGGCAAACTACTGGTGGTCTTTTCTTCAACTAGAAGATCTCTGCTCAAGTCTTTAGAAAGCAAGAGTCCTGCTGTTGGAGTAAAGGCATGCCTTTAGTTAAGGTAGCGAGTTACTTTCCGGTGAGATGGTCGTTATATTTAGAGAAAGTAAAGGCGCCCGATTGGAGCTCATTGGTTCAGCAGGAAGAGGAGGAAAAGAGAATTTACTACGAGAGTGCAGGGATTTGCTCCTCAATAGGTATCGGGGTACAGATAGAGTACATTGAAACAGATTGCTTGGTCGCTTGAAGAATGGCTTTCTACGACGTTAGTGAGAGCAGAGTCCAAAGCAAAACCAATTAAGCTATTATAATTATAGTATGATAATGAATTCATTGGTGGCAAAGCTCTAAGCCTGCAGACGGATATCTGTCGGGACCCGAGGATACCTGCGATGATGAGGTTCCCGTGATGATGACATGCAACGTCATATCCGTCCGAACAGACTGAACATCTAAAGAGCTCATCGTTGAGCTAGACCGGAAAGATGAACGCCGAGCTAAGGGCGAAATAGCCCGAGACTGTAAGGGGTGCTGAGAATGAGGTACAGGTCTCTGTCGATTTAGACGGCCGTGGACCCCTAAATAGGCCGGCATTCAAAGCATGAGAAAGCCTTAGTTAAGCAAGGTAGGAGTAGGAGGGAGTAATTCTGTTAGGAAAGAAAGGTAAATCATTCTCGTAGGGCAGGCAGTAATTTCAGGTCTCGAAGGTACCTTATAAAGGCATCATCTAATCTAGTAGGGCATACGTTCCCCCATCCGTATCTATAATATGTGTTGGGTGAAGAGCTAAGACAATGCCTGGGCCGGGGGAAGAGTCTGCAACAAAATCAATTGAATAGACAGAGAAGTCCGGTAAGCGTATCGATTCAAGCAAGTCCGACTAGTTTAGGCGCCGCCTTCCAGACTTATGATGAACCGCCGGGTGGTATGAACTCCAGAGCCCTATTCTGGTTACAGAGTGCGGGTAGCCGACAAGTAGGTTAGCAAACAGGTGAATCAATAGGCTTTGCTCCTGCCTTCGCTTCAAGGAGAGAAAGAGTACTGGCCTGAAAGCTATTTTTACACAAGATAGGATGGCTGGGAGGGAGTTCTTGAATGCCGAATCCCTGTATTTCATACCCGTCGGTAGGCTTTCTTCCCGCGACCCGATTCCAGTGTATCGTAGAAAAGATACTTAGCTGCTGGTTTGGAACCCTGAGCAGACTCCGGTGATATTGAATCAGCCAGAAAGAAGGTTCACCCCTCACCTTTGAAATGGAGCTTGAGCTGCTAATAAGTCAATACCCTCTGTTCTTATTTCACACAATCCAGGAACTTCCATAAATAAGGGAAGAAGTCTGTAGGAAGCTACCCGAAGATAGGACATTAATTCCTCTAAGGCAACGCCTTTAGCTACTCAACTACTTGAGCTCATTCGATACCAGACAAGCGCTCATTGGCTACCAGGGCGCTACCAGAACTACTCAGATCGCTTCCTAACTCCTTTAATTTAATAGGAGTGCGTATGAGAGAATCATGTTAAAGAGAACTATGAGGAAGCATAACCTAGTAAGAAGAAGAGCTAGCAGCGGAGAAGATCCGCTATTTGAACACCGCTTACTGTACCAGCGGTTGCTGATTCAATTGGCTTAGATTCAATAGCTGCCGAGTCGATAACCGGATTCTTCAATACGGATACAAAAGCTCACTCATTCCGGAATGGTCGAGTAGATTAATGAGAGGGGAACCACTGCTTGACTGGAAAGACGAAAGGCGGAAAAAGGCTCCTTAACCCACTCACTCTGAAACCCAGAGAAAGAAAATGAGCCAAGCCTAAAGCCCGTAGGGTGTAAATTGATAAGACCAATAGGGAATCAAAAGGCAAGATTGAGAGATAGAAGGCCAGGCTTGTCGCCAAGGGGTTAACTCTGAAAGAGGACATCGACTACACTGAGACCTTATCCCCGCTTTCTATTCCTTCCCGGCCTGCTGTCGTCAACGGTCCGCTTCCTTGAATTAGAGTTGGTCTTCCCGATCCACGAATACTGTCTGTTGTCCTTTACTTGTTTAGTGGCATCTGTCTTAGGGCATCTGGAATTCTCAGTTTCGGTATTTAAATTTGTAAACGGCCGAACTAAGCTAAGCGTTTGGCTTGTCTTATTAGGTTCCCAACCGACCTGTACATTAAATATCGAAATCCGTTACAGAAAAGAATTAACATAAGGAGTATCTAAAACTAAGTCCAGCGAACTGGAAGTCTCTTCAGACTCCCTCATTGCTTGGCTATCGAAGTGGACTTGTACATTGATAGCCTTTCGCGTGCGTCGACACGACATGCTTACCTTTCATTCTTTTACCCTTCTTCTCCCTCGGCTGGAAGGAATAGAAAGAACACAACTATCATAAATAAAGCCGGGAGAACTCCTATATATTACATTACAGCGGGATAAATTCCTACATGAAAGAAAGCTACACCCATCCTAAAAAAAATATCATTGAATAAAGGTACAAGGCTCTAAGAGAGAGCCATGCTGAAGGAGAGACCCGAACAGAGACTGGGACGAACAAACAGAGACGCGAAGCGCATCGAAGAGCTTCGTTAAGCCCGTTAATTCTGTACGTAAGAGAATATCCCACAGGTCGATCAATCAATGAAATAATTACTACAATTGTGGTGGTACCAACATGGCCAGTTAGCTCAGAAACCCTCTACCCACTATAAGAAAAGTAGAGGCGCTTACCCACTCTAATAGTTCGCCTTACGGCTGACCTTGGAAGTATGGCTTACCTGAAAAACTTCCACTCCCCTCGTTGACAATCACCAATGAACTACGACCACGGCCAAGATTCTTTCTACCACGACCTCGCGCGGTAACCTGTGTTGCTTTAAAATAAAAACCGTTATGGTACTGTTGTCACCAGTCCTCTGGCCTTGGGAAGGCCACCTCCTACACTACAATAGGTCATTGAAGGCGAAAATCCGACGGATCAACCGTTACGGGACAGAAGCTTTAGCACTCAATCTGTCTCTGTTGCTGCTTCCCGGTAACATTGATCAATCAATTTACGGGCGGAACCTTCCTTTAAGTCTATCGAGTGCCTTACTTCTCTATTGATCTGACCGGCTCGATTGAGACAGAGAGTAAAGGTGCGAATTGGCTAAAAGGCTGAGTCCGAGACTGGGAGAAGAACTAGCAAGAAATGCAGACTTCGCTCCGCACCTTTAGGTAAAGATCCCCATTGTCCAATCTTCCTTTAATGGAGATATTCTTTAATGTAACTTCCGGTAAGAAAGGGGATAGATTCTCGAAAAAAAGATGTGCGCTTCTTCTTGATGCGGCAGACTGCCTCTTTCTAGATAGATTCTATGGATGCTGATCTGTCTCTTTATTGGACCAAAGAGTGGCTCTCCGCAGAGTTCGTTCTGATGCCTGCCTGTCGTGCCTTGCAAGATTGAGATATCAAGGCTGGTACCAAAGCAAAGAGAAGAATAAGAATCTAATCTCTGCTGCCCACAACATAAAGGGGCTCATTACTCGTTTTCGTATTGGATTGGGATGGGACTATCAAATCCGGAATTCCCTTCTTCTTTCATTTCACTACTCCTTTCTTTCAACTTTCAAGGCTGCTTAGTTCGTAGTTGAAGGAAGGTCTCGTATCCCGAGATCTATGTGAAGAGAATAATCTTCGGTGAGTGAACAATGAGGCTATGCTTTCTACAAGGCACTGTAAGCTCATGGTCAATCCATTCATCGAAACAGAAGGACGGCCAGCCCATAAGAGAAGAGGCTCAAAGTCACTACTCCCATTTAGTTCCGCTTGCATTCTCTTCTTTTTTTTTCTATATGTCATATGCTTTCACAAAAGGAAAGAAAGCTGGGCAGAAAATGGTCGCTTGGAACTCCACTCTCACTATGGGACGGAGTTGCTTTACTATATATATTTATAGTAAGGGGAAGTAGGTCGATTGAATTGATCCCTATCCCTACCAGTCTTTGGAACTAAATGGAACCCGGTCTCTTTGATATGTAGTTCCCATTGGCACTGACCCAGAAGAACCACATCTGTCTCAAGCTCAAGCCGACCCAACCTGAAGAAAACTACTGAATCAGAATCAGCTCTTGGGATAGGAATTCCGCCAATCTTTCCGAAAAATTCCCGGGAAAATGAAACTGTATCGATTTCAATGTCCGTCTATAGGCTCAAATGGACTTGCAGCCTAACCGGCACATTTACATTAATCTTCCTCTCGAAGGGCTTACGACGCTCGAATAAGCATCCCGTCGAATCAGCTGTTACTCTTAGAGAATACGCTTTTTTCAGGTTTGAAGGAAGAAACACTAATAGTATGTATCATCCCTTCTATGTAAGACTTCCTTATTTTTTCAATTCACACCAACTAGCTATTTATTCTCTTCAACATCATTTCCAACAATCCCCCACTTGTATTAAAAAATAGTTTTGAAATAGCGTCAAACGTTTCTATAAGATTGTGCATAAGCAGAGGTGTCTACTGACTTGAACCTTTGCACATTAAGTTAGATTCATATTCAACAAGAGTTACCCGTAGTCTTGAACTCTATCTCTGACATCAAACTCACACACAACCTTTTCATCAGGTGTGTTCTGAAAAGCACGTGCATTAATGGCTCTGCACGTTTATCCCAATATAGTGAACGTTCTAGCAATTTTGCCTCAAAATTTCCATAGGAAGCGGCCCCACTTCCACATTCACATAGGTGAGTCTATCAAGAGTACTCATGTAGCTAGGTACTGCACTCCTCATAGGGTATAGATCTCATTAAGAGTTTCTATTGTCTCATCCTTTTATCGCTTCAAGAATCATGCTTATCTGATATATAATAGCATGTTCATCTCATATCACTACGACTAGTTATTACCTATTGAACCTCATTTTTGGGATCTTCAATCTTTTAGGTCAAGTTACCATCATGAGTGACTCATTGATCTATAGGCAACAGTCTCATCCTTTTGGATGTATTTAGGAATTTCTCTCTAGTTAATCCTTTCGTCAAATGATCTACTAAATTTTCATCAGTGCATACATGATCCACTATAACAACTCATTTAAAAAGTAACTCTTTAACAGTGTTGTGCTTACGACGTATTTTTCGTACCTTACCATTGTATTTAACGATTCTCAATATTTGCAATAGTTGTGGTACTATCGCAGTAGATCAACACAACTGACATACGTTTTCTCACAAAGGGATCTTAACTAGCAAGCATCTCAACCAACTCGCTTCTTCATTAGCAGTAGCTAGTGCTATAATTTCATACTCCATAATGGACTGAGCTAGTATCTTCTATTTCTTTGATTTCCAAGATACAACACCACCAACTATACTAAAAAATATAGCCATTGGTTGCTTGGGAATCATCTGATAAGGTGTTCCAATCAGCATCACTATATCCTTCAAGGACATAAGGAAATCTTTGATAATGTAATCTGAGACTCGTGGTCCTTTTAAGGTATCTTATGACTCTTTTGATAGCGTGTCAATGCTCCATACTAGGTCTACTAGTAAACCTACACAATAGTCCCCCGATGTAGGCAATGTCGTGTCTAGTACAATTAAAGTATTTATATTTCATTAGGATCTTTTCAATATAGTAGGACTGGTCCAAATAATTTCATTTTTCTAATCTAGTAATCTTGATTTCAAGTATTACACTCGCTTATTTGAGGTGTTTCAAATCAATGTTGTTACACAACAATTATTTCACAATATTTACAACATGAATGTTTGAATTACCAAATATGAGTAGGTCGTCTACATAGAGACATATGATAGTGCAAATACCATTTTCAAATTTGTAATAAATACATTTATCACTTTCATTCACTTTAAACTCATTCAACATAATCAAGTTATCAAACTTTTCATGTAATTGCTTAGGAGCTTGTTTAAGACCATATGAAGATTTATCTAACTTACAGACCTTGTTTTCTTATTAATAAATCACAAAATCATCATGTTGTTCCATATAGATTTCTTCTTCCAAGTCACTATTTAAAAAAGTTGTTTTGACATCCATTTGGCGTATCACCAAGTTATGAAAAGCAGGTAGTGGAATGAGTTCCCTAATGGATGTAGTTCTAGTGATCGGTAAAAAAGTGTTGAAGAAATCTATAATTTCTCGTTGTCTAACATCTTAGGCTAAAAGGCAAGCCTTGTATTTATCAACAGTTCCATCGAGTTTTAGTTTCTTTTTCAATATCCATTTACATCCTATTAGTTTGCAACCAGGAGACAAGTCTACTAAGTGCCAGGTCTTGTTAGACTCTAGAGAATTCATCTCATTGTTTATAGCTTCTTGCCATAAATCTGCATCCAAAGATGACAAAGCTTCTAGAAGATTTGAAGGATCTTGTTATAAGGTATAGGTCGTAAAATTGGTTTGATAATCTTTAGCAACTTTGGCTCTCTTACTTCTTTGAGTTGTTGTTTCCCCTTTTTTGCTGCTTTTAATGCTCCTCATCACATGAACATGATTTGGTTTGTTGCTCCCACTATTTCCCGATTTGAAAGAGAATTTATTTTCATAGAAGTCAATATTATTGGATTCTATGATCACTTTTACATTTTTGTCATAAAACCTATACGCTTGTTGTTTACTACATAACCAATAAATATACATTCATAGGCTCTATTGGCGAGTTTAACTCACTTGGGATCGGGGATTTTAACATAAGCCAGACAACCCCAAGTTCAAAAATAAGACAAGTTTAGTTCTTCAAAATCTCATAAGGAGATATTTTGTTTTTAGATTTAGGAACTCTATTCAAAACATAGCAAACAATCATTAAATAAACTAGAATCATACAGGGTTCCTATATCACTATGAAACTTCTTAATCTTTCTACTAAATTGATTTTCAATTTCAGTTACAAAGATCCTAAACATGACAAATGCTTCACTTTTATTTTTCATTAGATATACAAAAGTATAGTTAGAACAGTCGTCAATAAAAGTGATAAAGTAACGTTTTCCATTTTTTTGTTAAAGTCTCATCAAGTTCACATATATCAAAGTGTATTAAATCTAAAGGCTCGTATTCTCTGACTATTGGTTTATGTGAACTCTTTGTTACTTTAGCTTGACCTACAAAAATCACATTTTTCAAAATCATTTAAAGATAACTTTAGAATTAAACCTAAGTTACTTAGGTTTGAAATCACACGTTTGTTCACTTAACATAATCTAGTATGTCAAATATTAAAATCACACAACATGTAACCATAAGCAGACATTTTACTGATTTCAACATTCAATTTAGACATGTCATCAATGACGTACCATTTCCCAACAAAAATACTATTTTTAAAAATGTTGTACAAATATGCCCCTATAGACTGATAAACCTTGCCTTATTAAGAAGAAAACCAAAAATCAGATTCTTCCTTATTTCTGGAGTGTGCATCACATCATTTAGAATTAAGGTCTTTCCAAAGGTGAATATGAATTCCACATCTCCAATGCCAACAACATTAGTGGTGTGGGAATCTCCAACAACATTTTCTTATCTTCAGTAGTAGTGTGTGTTTTAAACATAGCACAATCATACTAGACATGGCGTGAGGCGCTAGTGTCTATCCACCATCCATTTGATCCACCAACAATGTTGATTTCAATTATCAGAGCAATGAATTGCTCTTCTGTCAAGTTAGGTTGTTGAGCAGAGATTGGCTTGTTCCTACACTTGTGTGTCATATGACATTCTTTTCCACATTTAAAGCAGAGAAATGGTGGGATGGAGTCATTTGTAGGAGGTGGTTGTTGCCTTATAATTGGGACTTTTGGAGGGTTCCCATTCTTTTTGTTATTCTTTATAGTGCAGTTCTGATTCTTAAGTTATTTGTTGATTGACTTTAGAACTACTTCGATGAATTTCTTCTTGTTATTTGAAACAACAAGTACTCCATCTTTCTGGTCTTACTTACGTGATTCTTCCTCAATTATGAGGCGGGTTATCAGACTTTCTAGTGAGAATTCTTTTGTTTTATGTTTGAGAGAATTTTTAAAATCTTTCTAAGCAGGGGGCAGTTTGTCAATAATAACAGCAATATGAGGTATTGGCTACTGATCTTTTCTGGATTTCATGGGACTGAGCATCCACTGATCTTTCATCGATCATCTGATATTTGAGGTTGCGACTAACATAATATTTTTTAGCTGCAGCTTCCTCGGTATCATAGTTCTTCTTTAGAGCCTCCCAAACATGTGTAACAGTATTGTTGGAACTGTAGTAATCATACAGATCATCAGTAAGTCCATTAAAAATATAAATTTTAATTTTTCGAATACTAAAAAATAATACACAACTTAACCCAAGTCCAGACCGAGTCTAAGATTTTCTTATTTTTTTCAATTTACACAAACTAGCTTTTTATCCTTTTCAACATCATTTCCAACATATGGTGCTCCAATGACCCAAAGTCGAGGCTCTGGAACCTCAGGACCGTATCTTTAGAGAGCAATCACCACGTCACCTCCTAATAATAATTATTAACTTATAATATCTAAATTATTATTTTTTATTTTAAAAGAAAATAACTTATTTTTTAAATAAAATAAAAAATCTTTTTTTTACCAAAACGACCGGTTTAAAAAAGAATAAGTTTTGAAAATTAATTTTCTAAAATTAATTTTATTTTTTTAAAAAAGCAGTTATTTGTACCAAAAAATGATTAAAAAAAGTGATATTTAAAATCAATAAATAAAATTAATTTTAGAATTAACTATTTTAAACTAATAAAAAATTGTTTTGAAAAATAATATAAAAAGCTATATTTCAAAATTAAAATATACATTATTTTTGTGTAAATAAAAACAATTTTGTATAAAAAAATATAATAATATTATCTTAAGATTATATATTTAAAATAAATAAATATCTTCGAATCAATTGTATTAAAAATAGTGTGTCATCTATTTGATTCTAAGAGATGGTTGAATGGATTGGATCGGTCTATATTTTTAAATAGATATATTGGACTCAATCCATTAACATTTTTTATTATATGGTGGATTAATTTGATAAATTCATAATTGGATGGATGATGAATTAATAGATGAAATTGTAATCCTTACCTCGTTCTCATTGTCGGTAGATTTCTCCTATTTTCCATCATCATTGATTCTCAAAGCTATATTTAGAAGTTTAAAAAGAGGGAGAACTCGGGAAAAAAAAGGAAGTAGAAAATGGAAGAAAAGAATAACTTTGGGAGAGGTGATTCTAGAAGTTTATTTTTTCATTAAGGGAATTCCCTAACAATTAAGTTGTAAGTTAGAAAGAAAAAAAATAGTAAAGTTTCTTAAATTAGTTTTATGCAAGACTAGTTTATTCATTTCCAGTATCTATAATTTCACTCGTGAACAATGAGGGAAATAATTTATTATTGTCAACACAAACTCATGGAAATAAAAAAAAAAGTTAGATACGAAATATGTATGTTGTTATTGTAATGGAAATAAAAAAAGTGAGATATGAATATATATATATATATATATATATTATATGTAACTACTTTAGATATATTCTTCAAATTATTTTTATATTGTTTTAACATTTTAAAAATTTAAAATAAATTAATTATAAATATTTTTTTATATTTCTCTATAAAATTACTCTTTTCAATAATACTAAAGATTTCTTTTAATTTTTCTCTTTTTTTTTTCCCTACAAAGTCTTCCTTTTTTTCTCTCTCTAAACTCCCAATCCAAGCCCAAAACTCATCAAGGGAGTCCATCAACATAAAAGAATATAAATTTAAAAATGTTTTAAGGATGGATTTCAATCAACTTGGGACTTTTTTACGAATAATAGTAATAAGAGTAGGGTGATGTGTTATTTTTTTAAAGACAACATGACCAAGAGAATTTGTATTTGTAACACATTTGTATATTTATTTAATGATATTATTATTATGTTAATATATTCTCAAGGGTGGGATCCCAGCAGTCTCATAAACATTTTGAAGACTAGGTTTTAATATTAAAAATTAATTTTTAATAAATAAAAATGTAATTTTAATAATTAAAGAAAAAGGATAAAATTAATTTTAGTCTTATAAAATTTTTTCAACTTTTTGATCTATAAAATTATTTTTATTTACTTTTAATTTCTATTATGAAAAGTACTTTTTTTTAAATAAAAAATTGATATTTTTAGTGTGTAAAACAAATCAAATAGAGACTAAAATTAAAAATTCATACTTTTGTAGTAAATAAAAATATATTTAATAAAAAAAAATTCACCATTATTTTATTATATTAATTTTTTGATAATTGAGGATATGTGCTATTGGTTTAACTCATTTTTTATAGTTAAAGTTAATCTTCTCCTTTATTTGGTTTAACTCATTTTGCTATTTTCCCCAAAGTGAAGAAGGAAATTTCATGCTATCAATTTTTGGGATACGAATCGTTTAACTCATTTTATTAACTCATCTTCTCCTTTATTTGGTTTAACTTATTTTCCTATTTTCCCCTAAAGTGAAGAAGGAAATACCGGTTTAGAATATATTGAAATTTAAATACGATCGTCTCTTTGATTCAATTACTTTAGTACCAAAATGTTTTTTTTTTATTAACACATTTTATTTTAATTTAATCTTTTTAACATATTTGATAAAAATAATAATAGTGGTGTTAGTATTTTAAAATGTAAAGGATCAAATCGAGATAACAAAAATATAAAATTTCACATCAATACAAAATAATATATTTTTATAAAAGAAAATTAACTTGTATTGAACCAATTCTCTAAATCTCTATTTACAGTGATAAATTAGATTAAATATTTTAGGAAACGAAAACCTACTATTACTAAATAGAATAAATAATTAAAAATATATTTTCCTTTTTAAAACTTTCCATAATAAGGAAAATCAAATTTATTTCATAAAAAAAATATCACTTGCATATTTATTTATTTTTTATCGAGTTCTACTTTTTTAAATAAAAAAAATTCATGAAATTGTGTTTTAATTAGCGAGGTTTATTATGTGAAAATAAAATAATAAAGTAGATGAGATTCTGTTAAAAATATTAATTTAAAGATTAAATGTACAAGTACATATGTCAAAATGACTTATTTATATAGAAACTCTCAAATTATAAACAATTTATCAAAATACACAAAGGTTTATGATCTATTTAATTCAAGGATGGGAATGAGATGAAGGATTTTAATGGAAGAATTTATAATTTTTTTTCATGATTTTGTGTTTAATTTAAAAAAAAAAAAAGAAATTTCTTTAATGAGTTTCATGTTGTATTATTTGTCTCCTCTGAATCTCAAAAAATGGAAGGGAGTAAGGCTCCCTCCACACTTTTCTTTCCTTGCACATAGAATTAAATAATTTAAGATTGGGATACATTGCCAAAGGATCATGGTTGCCCTATATATAGGTTAACACAAGAAGCACCATATATCATCTCTTATGCTTCCTTAACTGGTTCCCATCCTTGATGCAAAAACACCATCCCTGGAGGATGGATCTGAACTTGATACTCATTTTGATGAGAGCAATCACTATAGGCTGAAGCTGTAGACTATGTTAAGGCCTTACAATGGTGCTGCTCACTTGAGAGTTGTAGCACTAATTAGGGCCTTTTTGTAGGTGAGTCGGAAAGTAGAGGAAAAGGATCTTCCCTAGCATATACCTAAAGTTCTATGCACACAGCCACACACTTGTGTTGGCTTTTATATAACTAATTCAGTGTCTTTTGCATTTATAGAATCTTTGTTGACATTATGATTTTTTTTTTTTAATCTATAGATGAAATGGTAAAAATACTTGCATATAATGTGAGATTTCATGTTCAAATTAAAGAGATTATATTTAGTCTAATAATATCAATGATTATCAATTGAGATAAATCTTACGGATTCTTTTGTTTTTTAGTCGTGCATATTTTTATCTAGTAGATTATGAAGTGGAGCTAAATAAAGTTTAATAATTTGGAGACCAATATATGCTATTTTTTAGGTAAAATAATATTAGTTTAAATAATTTATTTGTTCTTGTTAGTAAATTTGATCGATTTTATTTTTTAGATTTATTTGTCTTTTTGGTCTTCTTCTTTTGTTTAAAATGAACTTTTAGTTTATTCATTTCTAAAATCGATTTTTGGTCTCATATTAATTAATTGGCGAGAATTTTTTGGTCCCCACTATTTTTGCTGATGTGACACTCTTATTATTGTTGTTATTAATTTTATTTATATATTAAAATATTTAAAATTAAAAAGTAAAATTTTATAAAAATATCATTTAAAATTTATTTATTTTAAACTTTTTTAATAATTAAAATTTATTAATTCTATTTTAAATATTTAAATTTTTATTATTATTTAATTTATATATTATAATATTAATAGTAAATTTTTTTATTTTATGTTTAAATATGTCTTTGGTCATTGCAAATATACCACTTTTTGATTTTAGTCATCGTAAATTTTTTTGTTTGAATTTAGTCTTTGTAAAATCAGATACGATTAATTTTGATCTCTAACATCAAATCAAAAGTTACAAAAAAGGAGCTGGCAAAACGTTGTGGCACGAAATAAGACGAGTTTTCTAAAAAACCCTTAAACTCCACTTTTGATTTATATTCATATTTTTTTTTAATAAATGATAATTAATAAAACATTTTAATTTTTACTATATTATAAAAGAAGATGTGTTGGTGTGTGCATTTATAGAGCCACGTGTCCCGACGTTTTTTTTTTTGTAATGTTGATTTGACGTTAAAGATAAAAGTCAATTGTCTTTGATTTTACAAAGACTAAATCCAAATAAAAAAACTTACAGGAATTAAAATCAAAAAGTGATATATTTGCAGGGATCAAAGACATTTAAATCTTTATTTTATTTATAAATTGAAAATTTAAACTTAAAATTTAAAATATTTAAGATTTATTTATTTATTTTATCCAACAATAATTTAAAATTTTAAAATATTTTTGTAAAATATTAATAAATTTTATTTATTTTATTTTTAATATTTTTATATCTAAATAAAATAAACAAATAAAATTAATTATAACAATAATGACCTAGAAATTATTTTATCCAGCTCACAAATATCACCTAATTGTCACTTTATTAATGATATTGCCGCATAATAAAAAATAAATGGTGGAGGACCAAGAAATCCCAAAAATTTAATTGTAAAGTGTTCAAAAAACTGATTTTAGAAATAGAGAAAATAAAAATTTATTTTTGACAAAGTAGAGAAACCAAAAATGCATTTAAGTCTATTTTTTAATTAGTCTGACGACAAAACATACACACACTAAGTGCGGATAAGATGAATATTGTGGATTTGTACTCTCACTTCAATATATCAAATATTCTCATAACTCTTTTTCATATGAGTTGCACTTGCAGAACAATTGTGATATCTTTTTAAATATAAATTTCGGTCTCTTAGTTTTTAAATATCTCCATCCAATATATTAGTTAATTGAGTATATTAGTTGTTTATCTTATATATCACTCATTTAACTCTGTTCATAGTCAACGTTGGACTAATTGCTCATGCTAGAATTCCAACAATCTCCTCAAGTAGGAGTTTCTCACATAATTATACTTGACTCATTGTACTTAAATCCATTACCGCTCCTCTATCAAGCCGAACCACGACTTTGATTCTATTTATTGAGGAGTTTATTAATAATTTACATATTGATAAATATATTTATCCATTTATAAAATTCAGAAATTATATGGAGTACCAATTTGTATGATCACACTGTATAAATTAGTTAGCACAATTTTTTTCCAAGAATTAAGAAACATCAAGATTACAGATAATTAATATGAAGTAACCGAATATATGCATATGTTTACAAATTTCACTAATTTATTTATTTATCAATTGACGCAAGCTTTCTATAAAGTGGAATACTCTGTTCATTCCTAAAAAAGTTTCCACGATCAACTCTAGCCTTAACTAAGGCCGACCTTTCAAAATTGATGTTGAAATATTTCAAACCCCATGATTTTGCTTCTTCATAATTATATGCTAAATCAAGGTCTCTTTAATTCAAACATGCTTGTGTTGGCCACTTTGACGCATATGGTTCCATATATATATATATATATATATAAATGATCAACTAAAAATCTTTTTATATGTTAAGTTTTTTAAACGGTAATCTATTGATGTTGACATTTGAGTTTTTGTTCAAAGAACATAAATGGTCAAGCTTGAAGCTACACACATAAACAAATGCATTGTATCAACTCAACAATGAAAGAATTGAGGAATCTAATTCATAAATATAAATATGATTATCCTCAAGCCGAGGATGATCAACGCAATATGTTGCATCTCAATCACACATAAAATCTCTTGGAAGAAGTCAAGAAAAAATATGGGTCAAGATGTGTCTATATGAGAATTAGATGATGAATAATCTAGATCCGAGGTTGAATATTTTTCTCTTATATCCGAGGATAAATTAGAGGATGAATATTTTTCACAATCTCATATCCGAGGATAAACCCAAGGATGAACATTCGTTACAATCTTAGGTCCGAGAATGGACATTCTTCACAATCTCAAGTCCGAGGATGAATATTCTTCACAATTTCAAATCCGAAGATAAATATTTATCATAGTTTTCATCTCACAATTATTGAAAAAATAATTGTCATACAAGTACAACAAGACAAAAGTTGACAATTTGTTCACACTATTCAAGGTTTACCAAAAGTTAAAATAGAAATGACATTACATCAATCACATACTCTTATGTGGGATATAAGAACTTTCATCCTCACACTTAACATAACATGAGGATGAACTCTCGGAAAAATCATCATCTCATGTATAAAAATGAGGTTTTATGTGAATAGTGCAACAACACTACGTCAACATTGTTCAAATTTATACAAAATCCTTTGAACTAAAACAAGCACATCAATTGTGATTTTCAAGGTATTAATCTTCAAACATTAAGAGAATCATCTACAAGTAAATATCTAAGTTATTCAAGCTTATCATCATTCTCTTCATTCTACATATTCTTCCAAACTTAAATTGATTTGAGGGTCATTTTTATTGAATGTGTTATATACAACTTTATATTAATATCTTATCTTAGAAAGTTGTAATTTGATCTCAAACAAATTAAACACATTACTACTTGTATATCCTCAAATTGATATATACTTGAGTTATTTTGTAAGCTCGTCGAGGCTAAGAAAATATATAGTTGAAAACTTTACTCTCTTTATATTTATTTTATTCACACCATTAGCACACTTATCGCACGTATTTCAAACTCATATTATTCTTCTTTAGATAATCCTCAATAAAAGGAAGATCATTTTTCAACTAATCATCCTCACTCCAATGATAACTCGAGATAATAATATTAGTGCATGAACTAAATTTAAATAAAAAAAATCACAATTCAACTCCCTTTATTGTGACATTCACTTTACTTCAATAAATAAAATCTATATGCTTTGACATTTCTTCATTTGAAACATTATTCACTTGATATTGGATTGTATATAAGCTCCCTTTTCTATGTGGAAATTGTGTCTCTGATTTTGAAATCTCACTCATTATTCCACCATAAGATGTTAGGATCAAGAACATAGAAGAATTCTCCATGAGTAACATCTTCCAAAGTCCTTCTAAGCCATGTAATGAAATAGGTTCCTTCACATAATCAAATTTTGCTTTGAAACTTGAAAATGTTTGGTTTCTATGAAGCAAAACCTACATAGATCCATCTATTGAATAACCTGAAGGAAAAAAAATAATTATGAAATTTTTTACATTAAAATCAACTAATTGTATTTTTCATTAAGTGAATCTCTAACTTACAATTTTAACTCGTTTGAATGGACATATATGTTACTAGTTTTACATTGAAAATGTTTTACTTGAAAAAGTTTTTAATTCCAATTAATTTTTATTAATATTATGTTTGCTTTAAAAAAAGAATAACTTACAAAGTAAAGAACACATTGAATCCATGTCATCTGACTGAAATTTTTGAGCTGCAAACCAAGTTCTGGAAAACAACTTTGCATCAAAGGGACAAGATTTTCAGCTCTTCCAAGAAACAACTCTGTGAATGAAACAACAACAGTTTTTCCACCATGATGAGAAGCTAAATTTGAATTTACAACACCAACAACTATGTGCAGAAAAAGTTCAGCAGGAAGCTTATGAGCATTAGGATTTGTTTGATTCTCATTCCAAAAATTCTATGTTAGTTTTTTAAAATTTAAAAACTAAAAAACTTATTTGGATTACTTGTTTTTAAAAACTGTTCTGTAAAACTATTTTTAATATTATACTTTTTAAAACTAAAAAAGCAAAACAGATAAATGATGTTTTACTTCTCAATTTTCAGTTTTTTAAATTCTCTAGTCAAAAACTATTTTAAAAATTTAGATTATCAAATAGGTTTTCTCTTTTTCTCATATCTAAAACTGTTTTTAAAATAAGTATCCCAAACAAGTTTTTTCTTTAATTCTATTCTTTAAAACAATTTTTAAAATCAAATTTATAAAACAATTTTTAAATACTAAAATGCAAAAGTGTTTCAAATATACCTTAGTTTGCCACTTTTCTAAAACTTCACTACCACCTTCATCAATGTTCCTTGACACATCAAAAAAATTGTAACTTTAGAAGGAATATGCACAAGTTTAATTTTCCATGCAGTAATGAAACCAAAACTTGAAACTCTTCCACCTCTTATAGCCCAAAACAAATCTTCTTCCATTAATTTTCTAGTCATTAGGTATAATGTGTAGGTTGAATTTGAAGTTTTTGTCCCAATGTGAAAATGTTATAGAAATGTTGTAGGATTAGGCATGACAGACCTGGTGAGCAACAAGCTAATGCAAAGATGTGAGCCTATGGCGTATACTTGGTCTCAACAGCTAAAGGGTATCCTACAATAGTAAAACATGTACTAAACCTTTGTAGATGGGCTAACCTTATCTTCTTAGGCTAAAAGATGCTTTATCACAAAAAGATAAAAGGTGCAAGAAGAGATAGAGAGATGGGTTGTCCTACAATTGTTATATAAAAGGGAAACAATTTCTAAAGATAAGGGAAAGACAATTCCTAACCTAGAAATCATAACCCTAGTTGCCACTACTTACATTTTCATCCACCATTAAAGACACCATTGGAGCCACTTTATGAAGGATTTGTGTTGGATGAAAATAACTTGCATCCAAGATGAAGCAGAAGTTGTTGCCTAAGCTTGTGTTTCTTCCTTAAATCTACATTTATGTAATATTGTAAGTTGTAACGATTGTCTTGATTTTTCATTCTATTTTCATGTTTGAATTAGAGCTCATTATGAACTAAACTCATTTTAGTTAAGGATTAATGAAGTATTAATTGATGTTTATGGTTTGTGTGTTATGTTGTGCTTAGCTTTTATTTATGCAAACTATTTTTATGCAATTTTTAAATTTGAACTTGATAAATTTGGGTTTATTGTGAGTCTTTGAACTTGAAAAAGGGAAAAAATGGAATTATTTGTGTAATATGGATTAAGTTAAGATATTTGGACAAGTGGTTGACATTAAATAAACTAGGAATGAAATTAATGCATTTAAAAATCATTAGGACCGAATTGGAAAACCTAGGAGGTCATTTTGTTCATAACTACTACAACATTGCTATAGCAATTTAATACTATAAATTGAAGTTAATACTAATTATATTCTGAACTTATTTTCATAATATGATTTCTAGTGTCTTGTATGCTCATATAAAATTACAAATTTAGATTCAATTTTACCTTAAATTGATATCCCAAAAATGTTATTTTTTTTATTTTTATAACAAATAATTTGAATGTGTTAGAAAAAAATTGAAATTAATGACATAATCAATCCTCGTGACAAGATATTTATTTATACTACTTGTTATTGATTATGTATAATTGCACTTACATTTTATTGCAACAATAGGGTACAAAAAATTTTTGTTTTGTCTAGTCCCCTGCTTTTTAGCAAATCAAACGCACTCTTAAAAACATACTTTAATAGAAATTTTGTAAATATACAAAAGACATAAAACCTTGTTTATTTTATGAAAATATTTTCTGTTTTTATTTCTTAAATTTTATGTTTATTTTTATGAAATGCTAAAATGAAGATGTATTCTTGGAAAAAATGAAAACACTTTTCTTTACATATTAATTATTTATATAAATGTAAATAATTATTGACTTCAATTTTTTTTACCGCTTAATTAATAAGTAAAATTTGGAATAAACAAAATTTAAGAAATAAAAAGTAAGGGTTTGATGACCATACATTGTCATGTCAATATAAACATTTTTACACTTCAGAAACACTTGATTAAGTGATTATTTGATGATGAAAATTATAATTATATAATGAACTGATGTTATTAATTTATACTAACATTGATTTTTTCTTTTTCTCAAAAAATAATAAATGTTTTACCAAAATAAATGACTCTAAAATAGCCTTGTTTAAAAAACATTCAAATAACAAAACAATAAAAAAAATTTACCGGACAAAACAATCTATTATAATATATTAAAATAGAATTTCAAATTTATTGAAGTGTATGTGCTACATCATAGCATCTGTGTCACATCGTTTATATTCTTATGTGACACCTTTCATATCTATTATTCATCTCACATCTTCTATTCCTCAATTTAACTTTTGCATCTCACTCATCATATATATAAGTTAAAAACTCTTTCAAAAAAGCTCATCATAAAAATAATTCTACCATCTTCTCACTCCAATCAACATTTGCGGCTCCTCCAATTCTAACTTAACATATTATGTAGATTAATTGGCAACAAAATATGTCATATTAACGTTACCTCATCCCAAATGTTTCAATAATCATTTGCAATCCAATCTCACAAAGCCATGTATGAATCCGATCTCACAGTCATATCTGAATCCAATCTCACAAAGTCATCTCTCTTTATTTCTTGGAAAATTTGTGTCATCGATACACTTATCTTTGCCTATGTAACTAACTACAAATTGTCCATGCAACTAGACAAAAAATTGAAACTGAAGCATCTCGACATATTTCAAAGGTACATACTTTGAGTTTGAAAAATTGAATTTATATGTCACAAATAATTCAGTTATTAGATTTCATTCTATTATATTTTCATGACATCTTTGGTATTCTCTATATGTCAGAAAGAAATTCAGTTATTCACAGTTCTTTTTCATTCTATTAGACTTTCATGACATATTTGGTGTTCTATATAACAATTTGTAGCTTATGTCATATTAAAAAAATTGTAGCTTATGTCCTCAAATAAATAAATAAAAACTATTTTTATCTACAAAATTGATGCGACATTCAAACATAACCTCTTTCATGTTTAATCGATTCAATATTAGAGGGTTCAAATTTATCTTCCATCTCACTCAACCATGATAAAATATGAACTTTTAAAATAATGTGATCTTAATTTTTTAATTTTAATAATAAAATTTAATCAATGACATTTTACTCTTTAATACAAAATATTGCAATTTTGATTTTTTTAAATAGTTAATAAACAATTTTTTGATAAAATTAGTTAAAAATAATTGAAAATTACTTTAAAAAAACATTTGAAGTTTCAACAAATAAATACATACTAATACTAAATTTAATTTGAACGTTCAGGCATTTTTTAAGTTATTATTTTATTTTTAATCTTCTTTCACAAAAACTTATTTTTAATTGAAAACATATTTCTTTTATAAATAAATGTTAGTAAATTAGTATTTATGGTTTATATGATTTTGAACTCAAAACTTCTTGGAAACTATTGAGTGTTTCTCAACAACCAAGCTATAACTTAATTCAAATATGTATTCATGGTAATTCATTACATATAAATACATATGTTTTCATTGTAATTCATTATATATAAATACAAATAAAGTATCGCTTATATTGCAACAACAAAAAATTAATAAACTTTCAACGAATATGTTATATCTCTAAAGTTATTAGAAAATTTCTTAAAAAAAAAAAGATAAATTGAAACTGAAGTATCTTGACATGTTTCAAAGGTATATATTTTGAGTTTGAAAAATTGGATGTTTGAAAAATTGAATTATATGTAAGAAAGAATTCAAGTATTTAAAGTTCTATTTCATTCTATTAGAATTTTATCACACATTTAGTATTCTCTATATCAATTTGTAGTTTATGTCATGTTAAAAAAATGTAGCTTATGTCCTCAAATATTTTTTAAACAAATATTTTCATCTACAAATTAGATATGACTTTCAAACATAATCCTTTTCATGTTTAATCAATTTAATATTAAAGGATCCAAATTCATCACACATCTCACTCAGCCATGATAAAATATAGACATTTAAAATAATTTGAACTTATTATATTTTTAATTTTAATAAAAAAATTTGATCAACGATATTTTACTCTTTAATACAAAATATTGCAATTTTAATATTTTAAATAGTTTGATAAAGTTATGGGATAAATAATTGTAATTGAAGTTTACCTTAAACAAATTGTTTCAAGTTTCAACAAATAAATAAACACTAATACTCAAATTTAATTGGAAAATTCAGTTATCCTAAAAGCTACTATTTTACTTTTAATTTTTCTTCGTAGAAAAATAATAATAATGACATATTCAATATCATTATTAATAGCTGAAATATGTTTTTTTTATAAGTAAATATTAGTAAATTAGTGGTTATATTAGTTTTATTAGATTTAGAACTCAAGAAATTTACCTTAAACAAAATATTTCAAGTTTCAACAAATAAATACACACTAATACTAAAATTAATTGGAAAATTCAGTTATCCTTAAATTAATCTTCCTTCACAAAAAAAAAGACATATTCAATATCATTATTAATAGCTTGAAACAAATTTTTTTTATAAGTATATATTAGCAAATTAATAGTTATATTAGTTTTATCAGATTTTGGACTCGAAATCTCCTTTTTAAAACTCTTCGGTGTCCCTCACTTAAATTGCACCGTAGACGAAATGTTACATCTCTAAAAAAAGAACTCTAAAAGTCATTACAAATCTTTGGAGTGTCATTGTATGAAGATTTAATGTAAAATGTTATGATTTGTTTATCTTTGCTACACAAAATGATAAAGTATAAGTTGTTTTTTAAAGTGATTGTGTATGATACATTTAAGAAATCATACACATATCATTCAAAAGCAATATCTTTTATTATGTTGATATGATATCTTCCGTGCACAATTGCAAAGATTAATCTCTCGAACCAAGTTGGATTACAATAGACGAAAAACTCTCCTTTAAAATATTTAACATTATTGTATTCCCATAACAAGAAATATATATAATAACACATTTCCATATTTATAATTTAAATAAAGTATATAATCAATTTTAGTTTTTTGATGTGTTAATGCTAACATATGTTGGCAAATAAATGCTTACAACTTAATTAATTATATTTAAAAAAGTGTTATTATAATGATTCATCATTTTACTATTTAAAAATTAACTTCATAATTAACAATATAACTAAATAGATTATTTGATCTTAAATGATTTTAGTCCTTTTCTCTCTCTATTTTTTTGTTATCAATCTTTTCATTTTATTAATAATATTTTTACAGGGCCTAAATATTTATAGATAAATGAAAGTGTCAATACAGTTGAGATGACAATTAATTACAATTGTGTCTTTACAATTTCATATTTATTTTAAAAAATGTTATTTGATCCAGACACTCTAATTTCAAATTTACAATACATTTGATTATATCATATTAAGAAACGATATAACATTATTAGTTACAAATGTTCAAATATTCTTCAACAAAAATATTTATGGTTAATTCTTCGATTAAAACATTGAGAGGAGTAACAACGATGCAGGTAGACCGAAATTTAAAGTGTGTAAATACATAAATTAATGATGTTTATGAAAAAAAAGTCATTTTCATTTCTCATTGAGATATTTAAAAAATTCACATTCTCCTAAATTTTTAAGATTATAAATAATTGTATCGTTAGTTATATAAAACTTTTATATCTTTATTTATCTATTTTTGTAGTGAAAAATAATTATATATTTTAATGAAAAATTCATATATACACATATAAAAATATATCAATACCTACCGTGCAACTTGCGAATCACAATCTAGTAAATAAGTTATGGAGTAGAATCAATATTTTTAATTTCATCATATAAATATTCCAATAACAAAATAGAGAGTATGAAAACAATAGCCGCCTCCGGGATAGCTAATCCTATGTCTTAGCTTAAAATCACATAATCCGGGATAGCTAATCCTATGTCTTACACAAAAATGGTTTCTTTCTTCTTTTTGTATGAGAGATAGAGGTGATTAAAGACTATGTCTTAGCTTAAAATCACATAAATGGTTTCATTTGATCTAAATAAATAGTTTTTATACAAAATTAATTTTTCTTTCCCATGTTTTTTTTTAATTCGTCGTATGAGTGTGATACTTTTGGATTATTTTTCTGTCTTTGTGGGATCTTTTTCCGGTTTTAGTGCAATGTTTGTTTTGATTCAGATCAACAAAATAGTTTGATTGATTACATATTTCAATTAGTACTATGACATCGTCAACGTTACATATGCGGATGCATATATATTATGAACACTTAAATTTTGTCATATTTGTAGGTGTATTATCGTTTTGTGTTGTTAACTTAGACGCTTTGAGTTTGTTAGTACATTCATCCTTTATATTTTTAACAAATTATAATTTGTATTATATCGATGTATTCTACAATTTGAATCAATGAATATCGTTTCTTTTAGTAAAAATAATAATATAGTCTAATGGATATGCATCGTCAATTAGTGTATAAAACTTTATATTACAAACACATCACAATCATTCAAGATAATAATTTTAAAAGAAGTTTTAATATAAATCAAATATCTATAATAATTTAGTAATTATGTTCGACTATGAGTGTAAATTTTGTTTATTATCAACAATATATATATATATATATATATAAATTAAATAAAAAACAATAAATTGTTTTTAAGACCATAATATTTTTTTATAACGCTAAACGCCTAAAATTGAGTTTTTTCTCCATATATATGCTCTTTTTTAAAAAAAATTATCCGATGTACCATGCTTTGAAATTTATAAAACAAAAAATCATATTTTTTCTAATCTTTAAAGAGGTCGTATCTCCGCTCTGTGACTAGTTAAAAGTTGATTTTTTCTCTTGCAACCCTCTTAAAAGTAAAAAAAAAATATATATTAGAGAATTTTTTTAAAAAATATATAAAAATAAAATATCCCTAAAATTGAATTGAATGTCTAAATTATTATTGTATAATTTCTTCAGAGCAGCATGCAATCCGTGTCCGTTATATTAATAATATATATAATAATTAACGATAAAATAATGTAGTATGTACTGCCGCCTGCCGGTATTAAAGTACTACTATCAATTATTGGAAGCAACATCCGATCATCATCGTGTATAGAAAAATCCATCCGATCATCATCGTGACCTGACATCGTGTGTCAAAAAATGCACGTGAAAGAGATATATAAATAATAGTCGAATAAATTTTTAGTTCTCCTAAAATTTTATTGTTTTGTTTTTAATTTTCATAACAAATATTGTCAATTTTTAATGTTTTAATTTTTTATTAATAATTCATGATTTTAAAGTAATTATATATTTTTTTTAATAATATTTTTGCAGTGTTCAGGATATGATTAATAATTTTAATATAAAAATTTAGAATTTCCAAATAAACAATAAATTAAATATAAATTTTTATATTTTTGCATTAAAAAATTTATTTAATTCATTTTTGTTAAAAAATTATAAATTTTTATGAATTTTTTTATAATGTCCAAACATTAATCTAAAAAATCATTAAATTTTTTGAAAAAATACAAGAGTTGATTTAAAATCAAGAACAAAAAATAAAAATAAAGAACTTTAGAAAATTAAAAGTTTGATAAATTTTTTTATAATAACGAAAAATAAAATAATAAAATTTTATAAAAACTAAAAATTTATTTAATCCATAGACAAATACTATCAAATAACACATTACAGAAATGAAATATTAAAATTTTATCTGTGAAAAACGTTTAGAATTTTTGTTTGAAAAAACCAAATAAAATGTATATATTGAAGAACAAAATACACATTCAAAGTACAAGATACAAATACAAATCAAATAAATCAATAGGAACAATTACAAAACAAACTGGATGTATTTAACACAATTTTTATGTTTAAATTTTTAATAAATCCTATTTTAGTATAAAATATAAATAAAAATAATATTTAAAAAATTGATATATTTAATTAAAATGTAATTTACGTATATCTTTTTAACTATTATTTTTTTTATAATTTTAAAATAAATTTATTTCCAAAAATATTTATAAAGTATAATGATAATATGAATATCAGTGTGTACTTATTAGTGGCTTGCCACTTCCTATTCCTCAGTTCCTCTAGCACAAAAAGACAAATATCGTAAGAACACATTTAATTAAAACAAAAAATAATAGCACGTGGAGAGTGAGACGAATTTGAATTTGTGCCTTGTTCAAATGAAAAAAAATGAATTAAAAAAAGGAAAGAAAACGCGACAAAGGAGGGTCATACCACACGCAGTACGCGTGGGCAATGTAGTACCGCGCCAACTACTATTTTTCCTTCCTCTATAAAAATCACTTTCTCTTTTTCTTTTCATCACAAAATTAACGGTTACACAAAATTTCCATTTTTCTCTCATTCCACTTTTTTCTCCTTCCCTCTCATTTTCTTTTCCCTCCTCAAAACCAACCAAACAAAAAACACATTCAAATCCCTCATTCCCTTTCTAATTTCCCTCACTCCCTCGTTTTCGCTTCTGGGTTTTTTTTCTTCCATTTTCCTTCGTTTTTTGTATCTGCATTTTCGTAGATCAGAACTCGTGGGAAAATGGACGCTCGCCGGAGACAATCTCTTCCTTCACTTTCTCCCGCCGGCGAACAACTCAAAACCCAGAAGCTTACCCCTACCGATTCCCAAACCGTCTCTCTCTGCGTCGCTAACGCTGTTTTCTTCGGTCTCTTCTTCTCCGTCGCGTATTTTCTCCTTCACCGTTGGCGTGAGAAGATCCGTACCTCCACTCCTCTTCACGTTGTCACTGCATCCGAAACCGCCGCCATTGTTTCACTCGTCGCATCCGCCGTTTACCTTCTCGGCTTCTTTGGTATCGGATCTCGTACTTCCTTCCCCGATGACGTCTCCGACGAAGAGATCCTCGCTAAAGAAGATTCAAAAAAACCTGGACCGTGTCCCGCCGCACTTGTCGACACCGACGCCAAACCATCTCCGGCAATTACAACAATAACTCCGTCACCGAAGATCTTCGACATCACACCGGTGAATCTCACAACGGAAGACGAAGAAATCGTGAAATCAGTAGTTTCCGGTTCAATCCCGTCGTACTCATTAGAATCAAAACTCACCGATTGCCGGAAAGCGGCGGCTATTCGTCGTGAGGCGGTACAAATAATAACAGGAAAGTCGTTGGAAGGTTTACCGTTGGAAGGTTTTGATTACGATTCAATTTTGGGACAATGTTGTGAAATGCCGATAGGGTTTATTCAGATACCGGTTGGTGTTGCGGGTCCACTGTTATTAGATGGAAGTGAGTACACCGTACCAATGGCTACTACTGAAGGTTGTCTTGTTGCAAGTACCAATAGAGGGTGTAAAGCTATTCATGCTTCTGGTGGAGCTTCTTCTGTGTTGCTTAGAGATGGAATGACTAGAGCACCTGTTGTTAGATTTTCGTCTGCTAAAAGAGCTGCTCAGTTGAAGTTTTTCTTGGAAGATCCACTCAATTTTGATGCCCTTGCTGTCACTTTCAATAAGTATGGTTTCTCATTTTTTTTTTATTCATATTAGCTTGGTTATTATGAATTGTTTATTATTAGATAGAGAAATGAATATTACGTTTGATGCAATTGAGGATGAAATATTCTAGGGACTTTTGGATCGTCTTTGCTAGAAAATGAAGGGAGGACAGAAATGCTTTTGAGAGATGTGTTGATTGAAAGGTTCTAAATTGATATTGGATCCTCTATGGTGCAGCGGCTGTAGGACATTTGGTTCAAAGTTTAAAATTTATTTGTGTTTGATCCAATAGTTTTGCTGCCGCCTCTGCACAGGGCTTTAGGGGATCCATGTCTGGGAAAAGGAGAGAAAAGAGGAGAGAGATAAAGAGGATGAGAGGGGAGAAAGAAGGATGAGATGGAGGGATCCATAACTAGTAGTTGATTCTCTTGTAAAATGGATACCCTCCACCAATTGGCAGAGAGACAGAGATAGAGAGAGAAAAATATTGAAGAGAGAGTAAGAAAAAGAAGAAGAATTGATGAGAGAGTTAGAGAGTGGAGAGGATCCAAAACCATCCTCTTCGGCACACCTCCTACCTCTCATGCAAAATCTTAGTTCTTAGATTGATTTAATTGATGTTAAAGCGGATGCAGAGGTAAGATAGATAGGATCCAATTTATGTAGGGGATGGAGAGATCGGATAGGATTCAATTTATTGAACTATCATTACTTTCAGTTTTTGGGAATTACTGGGGGCGATTAATTAAAATTGTTATGTGTTAATGTTGGTTTATTAATAATTTAATTTAATGGGTTTGTGCAGGTCAAGCAGATTCGCTAGATTGCAGAGCATTCAGCCTGCTATTGCTGGCAAGAATTTGTACATTAGATTCCGTTGCAGTACAGGTGATGCCATGGGGATGAACATGGTATCTAAAGGTGTTCAAAATGTCCTTGATTTTCTTCAGAGTGACTTCCCTGACATGGATGTCATTGGAATCTCTGGTAAAATTGTTTTCATGCCTGTAATCCTAAAATAGTTTTTTGTTATGGTTGAATTGAAATTTGAAAGTAGTTGCTAATGGTTTGGTTGTGGCAGGAAATTTCTGTTCGGACAAGAAAGCGGCGGCTGTGAACTGGATTGAAGGACGTGGTAAGTCCGTGGTGTGTGAGGCTGTAATTAAGGAAGAGGTGGTGAAGAAAGTGTTGAAGACTAGTGTCAAGGCCTTGGTTGAGCTTAACATGCTTAAGAACCTAACTGGCTCAGCCATTGCTGGTGCTCTTGGTGGGTTCAATGCTCATGCTAGCAATATTGTCTCTGCTATCTACATAGCCACTGGTCAGGATCCTGCTCAGAATGTGGAGAGTTCTCACTGTATTACCATGATGGAACCTGTCAATGATGGCAAGGACCTTCACATTTCTGTCACCATGCCTTCCATTGAGGTACAGGAATTAGTGTTCCTTTCGGAATTAAGTAAAGCATAATTTGAAATTCTCACTTTAATGCAGTCGTTACATTTTTTCCATTTTCAGCCAAATATACATGTAGAAGCAAACTTGTTTTTTAGTATACTACTACAATCAAGCATGATTTTTTTTAGTAAAATCATTAATGCATATGTATTAGTAGCAAGTTTGGGAGAGTAAATTAAAAGGGTCACTTGTTTTAATTCCTTCCACCTCATTCCATCCTTACCTAAATTTTGTATAATGACAATATCCTTCCTTCTCGTGATTCAGGTGGGTACTGTGGGAGGGGGAACACAACTCGCATCTCAGTCAGCTTGTCTTAATTTACTTGGTGTTAAGGGTGCCAGCAAAGAATCTCCGGGTGCAAATTCTAGGTTACTGGCCACCATTGTAGCCGGTTCAGTCCTTGCTGGCGAGCTATCACTCATGTCTGCAATTGCAGCTGGTCAACTAGTTAAGAGTCACATGAAATACAACAGATCTAGCAGGGATATCTCCAAAGTAGTCTCATGATCTGTCCTCTGACAACAAAACAATAAACTTGTAGTGGGGACCAATGCCTCTGAAAACGACAAAAAAAGAGTATATAGTTGGTTTTCAAAAGGACTATTGGTGGTGACCGGTTAGTGAATAAAAAAAATTGATAATCGGTATCTTTTCAAGAGTACAACCAGCTCAACAAGGGCATGTGATGGTAAGAACCAAATAAGAAAAGCTTGCATCTAGTCCATGTGTGAGGCATTGTCTTTTTATATGAGATTGTACAGAAGGGCTGAATCAGAAGATGGAGAAAAACAAGTAGCTACACCTTTGGCATTAGTTTTATTCTTTTTTTGTTTTTGTTTTTAATTTATCTGTATTGTGTCGTTCTCTTGTTTAAAGTTACTGCCTCAATTTGGTATTTTAGTGTGTGGGGTATTTTGATGTGTTGTAATCTCCAACTTCTGGTTAATTTGTAATTTTAGAAAGAGCTGAGACATCTATGAGATGTAGAGTTGTTAATAATAGTCTCTGGTTGGTCATATCACTCGAACACTCTTCTTTTGTCTCTTCAATTTTGTCCTATGGTGGTTGGCACTTTGTGCAAGTATTTTAGATGTCATCTTCATTAAAAAAATCACATGTCGATGTTTTTCCAAAATAATTTTCATAGAGATTCTTGGACGAGAGTTTTAAGGGATAGTGTGTCAAAACAAAACCAAAAACAAAAAAGGTAATAAGGGATATTCGTGTGCGGCTTTTGACTTATATGTCTTAAACTTGATCTTTCGTATCTGGCTACTATTTTGGAAGAATTATGAGTGTACTTAAGACGGACTAAAATAGAATTGAGTTGAGTAGATCAAAGTATAACTTAAATAAAATTATGAAATAGGTCATTTATAAATTAAATAGTGCAAAGAAAACAGATGAGATTGATAAATGGACAAAATTTATGAATAATAATTTAGGTGTCGTTTTACTCTAAAACTTATACAATTATAGAAGAAATCATAAACCTTTTGATTGGCCAGAGAATAGAAGACAACCGCTTAAAGATGGTGAATACGGTTGTTGTTCCTTGGCAGGGTGATATACTTACACACACTTTGACGATCAAGACGATTTGTATCTTAAAGTGAGAGGTTTTAGGTTTGAGTAACATGTACCTTTGCATTGTACCATGTGGCCTTTTATTTGACATTTTCTAAGATTTCTAGAAGAAATCTCCTAGGGTCGTGAACTGTCTGATTCGTGATTCTGGATTGTCGCCTGATCTTGGATAGTATCTTTGCTGACAAGCGATGATGATTGCCATTGTGTGATTGAGATCACAGTATAATTGCATCGTATGGCCTTGAAAGGAGGTACATGTGAGTTATGATGGTCTCTCACTTCATATCATCTTTGTTTATCTTAAGATGTCCCAATTCGAGAACCTTTTATGCTCTTCTATGTGAATTGGGTTAGTTCAAGTCCGATCCACAATAACACTGAGATGAATCATATTGGCTTGTGGTCAACCCATAATAGGATCAAACCTTGCCTCCCTTATATTAAAAGAAAAATCTGTAATTGTCTTAGGGTTCGTTCGGGGTGGTTGTGAGTATGTTTTTTTTTTTTTTTGAAAGCCAATTTCAAAACCAAAATATGTTCGAGTAAAATAGGGTTGAGTTGGTTTTTTCTTAATTTCAAAACATTTTTCCTCAAAATTCAGCCAAAAAATAGATTTTATAATTTTGATTTTTGTTTTAAAATTAACATGTCACTATTAGTAGACAAAATCGCTTTCCAACAATCATCAACCACAATCGTCACCGACCACTCATCCCTGACCATCGCCAACACCACCAGCCACCCACATGTAACAACCGCCACCACAATCTTCGACCACCACCTGACAACCACCAACACCACTGACCACCACCATCTTCGACCACCGCCATCAGTACCACCAACCACTATCTCCCATCATTGACACCACCACCGTCAACCACTACAGTCACCCTCAATCAGACTTTGATCACCACCTCTAATTATCAACTATCTCTTTTGACCACTAGAGTCACTTTCGACGATCAATTACTACTACAATAATCATTTTCCACGACTAGCACTTCCAACCACTATTAATTTAATTATTATAATTAAATAAATTATAATTTTGTTATATTTGAATTATTTTAAATTAATTAAAATTTAATATTATTTTTATTTTTTTCATTTTTAATTATTTTGACCTGTTAATATTTTTTTATATTTGGTGAGTTCATAGTGACACATGGTAAAGATAGTGATTCAATTCAAATAAAATAAAAAATGAAACACAACTAATAATTGAAATTTAGAATTAAAAATTGAAAACTCAACAAAAATTAGTTTTAGTTTTGGGAAATTTCCAACAAAAAACCACCTTGAACGGGCCTTAACATTTTGTGTTCATCTGGTATTTTCTTTAGGAAAGTTTTACCCCGTACCCCCACAATTATACCTATACCCCCACAAATTTTTTAAAATGTCAAAATTACCCTTCATTTTTTTAATTATTTTATCAAATTAAAATTTACTTTTTTTTTACCTTCTACCGGAAAACTTGAAAAAAGTTTTCTGGAAAAGACGCGAACATTTCACACTACCGAAAAACTTTTTGGCAAGTTTTCCGGTAGTTACCGGAAAACTTGGGGGAAGTTTTCCGGAAAAGGCGTAAATTTAACACTACCGGAAAATTTTTTGGCAAGTTTTCCGGTAGTTTTTTTTTTCAAATTTTTTTTTTAAAAAATTTAAAAAAACAAAACTACCGGAAAACTTCCTAGCAAGTTTTACGGTAGTATTAAATGGTAAGTCTTTTCCGGAAAACTTCATAGCAAGTTTTCCGGTAGTGTTAAATGGTACGCATTTTCTGGAAAACTTCCTCCCAAGTTTTCCGGTAACTACCGGAAAACTTCATGGCAAGTTTTCCGGTAGTGTTAAATGTTCGCGTCTTTTCCGGAAAAGTTTTGTCAAGTTTTCTGGTAGAAGGTAAAAAAAAAATTTAATTTGATAAAATAGTAAAAAAAAAAGTGAAGGGTAATTTTGGCATTTTGAAAATTTTGTGGGGGTATAGGTATAATTGTAGGGGTATGGGATAAAATTTTCTTGCTTTAGTAGGACTGAATATTGGTAGGATATTGGTGGATTTGAGTCCAAGTGGTATTTTCCGTTTGTGCAGTTTTGCGGGTCATGCATGAGGTTGGTTCGAGTGATGGACTTTTTATTTCTTATTTGGATGTTCATTTTCTTTAACTTTTAATTTATTTTATTTTATTTTCAAATTCATTTTTTTAAGAAAAAAAATATTGGGCTTCCAATATTTTCGTCAATGCTTGAATATGTTTTTATAAAAAAAAGTCCATTTATCATATTAGTGGTGTGATGATTAACTGACTTGGAAAGACCCTAAAAAATATGGATTTTCATACATAGTTATAAGTGAAGATTTGGATGACTATGTGTCTATTTTTCCTCACCTGCGCCCAAACACTTAAACCTGTATATACTCTCATTTGCATATTCGTGTAACTCATGACCCTCTAGCGTATCTAATTGGGCCATTTAAGTGGGTCTCAGGTTCAGTCGAGTCAATTTGTTTTGTTCATCTCTATTCTTTAGTGATATTAAGGAAAGGTAATGACTAAGCTTCTTTAGTACATAGAGTGGTGATGTCATGGCTACGATAAATTCACTAATAATTTTTATAAAAATAATAATTTTTATAAAAATAATAATTTATAGAAAAATTACAAAAAAGATTACACTATAATTAAAACACAAATTACATTTTTCAAACTAAATTCCAACTTTTTGGATTATGAGTTTTATCTAGAGATATAAAAATTAAATCAAATGAGACAATAAACTCAAAAATTCATTTGAAACTAATAAAATTGGTTTGACTTTTTTTGTTTTCTGGGTTTGAATCAAAATGGAACCAAACCAAATAAACACAACCTCTATTAGTTTGGATATGATTTTCCATAATTTAAAATTGACCACTCCAAAACCATCATATTTTATTTACACTATATAAGTATTGTTATTTTAAAAAATGAGTTGTATTTATGTATTTTAAAGATTATATATGATTTATGTCATTGTATTTAATGGACTAATGTTTAAAGTTTAATTTTATTAATCCTCGTGAATACCTCAGTCAAAATTTTCAAGGATGCATTGAGAAAGTTGCCCCACACACACACACACAGACAGAGAGAGAGAGATGTTGGAACCAAGTTGGTTCTAAGTACTTAGGATTTTGATGTTTACAAAAGCACTCCATGTAATCTTATTTTGAACCTTGAATTATTACATTAAATGCCATCAGAAAATGAAGGTTCCAGAGGAAGAAGATAAAGACACCAGAAAATGCATCCAGAAGGTACCAGAGGATGCATCCTGAAATTACCAGAGGATATCTTTGTTGGCTCAGATCAGAAGGAAGCAAAGTCAGAAGGAGACCTGGACCAGACCAGAAGCAAGCCTGCCAGAGGGAGACTTGATCCAGACCAGAAGGAATCATTTGTCAGACTTAGTCCAGAAGTTACTATGACCAGAAGATGGTCTGACAGTGAAATGATAAACAGCCCAGACTTGATCCAGACTTAATCAGAGGATAAGTTAATGGGTCCAGAACAAGAGAATCAGTCCAGATTTGACCCAGACCAGAAGATAGCATGGTTCATGGTATGAAACTAAGTCCAGATCAGAAGAAATGATCTCCATATTTGATCCATAACTGATTCAAAACAGAAGGTAAAATGTCCAGACTGAAATATTATTTGTCCAGATTTAATTTCAGTTTAATCCAGATTTGAGGGAAGATATTCAGATCAATGGTCCAGATTTAAGTATATGGACCAGTGTTGGCCGAGATCAGAGGATCAGACCATGGGCCAGTGTTGGCCGAAATCAGAAGGTCAAAATGTGTGGTCCAGCATTGGCCGAGATCAGAGGATCACAGCAGATCAGTTTGCTAGACCAAGTTGGCTGAGATCAGAAGATCAGAAAGTGTGGTCCAGGGTTGGCCAAAATAAGAGGATCACAGCAGATCACTTAGTAAGGTCCAGATGTGGACTAGCGCAGAAGATCAAACGGTCCAGATTTAATCATAAGGATTAATGATGGAGATTTAATTAAATTTGATCGAAGTATTAAAAGGATTTGTTACAAAAATAAAGTGAAGTATTGTGGAATTCAGAAGCTGTTGGCGGGAAGAAACTAAAGATATGATTGGCCAATTATTTTTGAAAGCAAATCTGAAGCTTAAAAAAGATATGTTTTTTTATTTAAGTGAAGCCCGATTGGTCAAGATATTTTTGCAAGAGAATCCAGCAAGATACAACTCGAAATTAAGCTTGGAAGAGGCTTTAATTTGCATCTATAAAAGGAGGCTCAAGGCAGAATACTTAGCATCGAAAATCACAAAAGAGTCATACCCTTCCAAAAGCAAACACTCAAGTTTTCAGTGAGGTTAATTGTGAGTTCCAACTTTCCAGAAGCAGACACTCGTGTTATTTTCTTTCCCTTGTGTTAGATCTAAGTTGTTGAAGTAGAGTCAACAATCTGAGGGAGTCAGAAGGGGTAGCAGATTACTTGGCAATTAGATTCAAGGCGTTGTAATTCCTTCTACAATCTGGGGTTGTCAGATTGGTATGAGAAGACTTGACTTAAGAAGTCAAGGTGCTGCATTCCTCAAAAGTCTAGGATTGTTAGACTGTTTGAGAAGACTGACTTGGAGGGTCAGTGGTATTGTTGTAATTCAAAGTTTGAATTAGTGAAATCCTTAAAGGTGAAGGGACTGGACATAGCCTCGTTAACGGTGAACCAGTATAAAATTATGTGTTTTTATTTTTACTTTATATCCACTGCTAACTCTATTTTATTCATACATCAAGTTTTGTTTTAAAACTGCAAAAACAGAAAAAGTATTCAAGTTAGTCAAACACAATTCAACCCCCCTTCTCGTGTTTGCACCTTCAATTGGTATCAATGCTCGATCTCAAGGATGAGCACTTAACAGTGTTTGAGGAAAGGTCCAAGGGGTTCAACATGGCAGAATCCAAAGATGAATTGGGAGGCAACATCAATAGACCACCACTATTTGATGGAGAAAGATTTGAGTATTGGAAGGACAGAATGAGAAGTTTCTTCATATCTCAAGATCCTGAATTATGGAACATGGTAGTCAAAGGATACACTGCACCTACTGTTCCAGAAGATCCAACTAAAGAACTAGACATGGATGATATGAAACCAAACCAGAGCAGATTATACAAACTTCATCACAAGTCCAGAAACATCATGATGAGTGCCATCACATTTAAGGAATTTGACAGATGCACAGATAAAGAAACAACAAAGAGCATATTCGATAGTCTGGTTCTGACCTATGAAGGAAGCCAGCAGGTTCAAGAAGCAAGGGCTAACATACTGGTCAAACAGTATGAGATGTTTAAGATGGAAGATGATGAAAACATTGATGTAATGTTCTGCAGATTCCAGACTCTGCTATCTAGACTGAAGGTCTTGAAGAAAAGCTACACAACAGCAGATCATGTCAAGAAGATTCTAAGAAGCTTACCAACCAATTGGAGACCAATGGTTACTGCAGTTCAGCAAGCCAAAGATCTGAACAGCTTAAAACTTGAAGATCTGATCAGCTCACTCAGGTCTCATGAAATAGAACTAGAAGTAGATGAACCAAAGAAGAAGAAGAATCTGGCCCTGAAGTTGAAACAGAAGAAAGCTGCAAGGGCAGCATCAGAATTAGAGGAAAGTGATAGTGACTCTGATGATATGGCTTACTTAACCAAAAAGATGGTTAAGATCTGGGAAAACAGGAAGAGAAGAAGCTTTAAGAAGAAACATAACAACAAAGGAAAGGAAGAATCTGACAAGAAGAGTATCATTTGTTATGGATGCAATGAATCTGGACATATCAAGTCAGAATGTCCAAATCTGGAAAAAGGCAAACAACACAAGAAGAATTCCATATTCAGAAAGAAGGGTCTGATGGCAGCCTGGGATGCATCAGAATCAAAGGAAGAATCGTCTGATGAAGAAGAGGCAGAAACAGCAAAGATGGCACACATCAGGCCTGCCTCTGGACTTCACAAAGGCAAGAATTCAGGAAGAAAAGCAGGCAGAAGGAAGAATGATCGAAACAGTCATTCAAGCAAGTCTGGAAGCACATCAGAGGGAGCAATTCTGGCTCTAATGGCTCATAAAAATTCAAGTTCTGAATACATCTCAAGCTCTGGAACAGATTCAGAAGATGAAGACGATGAGGTATTTTCTGATCTCACTAGATCTGAATTAATTGAGACTTTAAAAGACTTTTAAAATGCAAACAATAAGATGTCTTTAAAACTGAAAACTCTAAGGGAAGATAAGAAGAATCTAACTCAAATATGAAAACCAAACTCTCAAAAGTAATATTTGTTCCACATCCAAAACTGTTTGTGAATCTGATATGCATGAGCAATTTTTTCAAAACTTTATTTCCAATGGAATGGAAAGAAGTAAATATGCATATATGATTTATGGAAACAGTAACACTGGAAAGAGAGGTCTTGGTTTTACAGAAACGATTGCTGAAAGTTAAGCTGTTCATTCTGATGTTTTATGCATTGTTTGTGCTAAGAAAGGTCACTCTGAACTATCTTGTCCAATGGTAAAATCTGAACAAGATTAGAGAGCTGTTAAAACTAACAAACCTGTACCCAATCAGTTTTGGGTACCAAAAGATCAAATTGTCTATGTTGCAGATATTCTGAGCAACCAAAAGGAGACACCATCAATGGTGCCTGGACAATGGATGTTGGCAATGCACAAGCAGAATAAGGTTTATGTTCCTGGTACAACAAGACAAAGGAAATCTGAGTCTGATGGAAGAAGGTCTGGTCAATTCAACCAGAACCAGAATCGGAATCAGAACCAGAATCATAACAGGAATTGGAACCAGAACCAGAACTGGAATCAGTATCAGAAGCACAGGAACTGGAACCAGAATCAACTGTAGAACCAGAACCAGAATCAGAATCAGTACTGGAACCAGAATCAGAATCAACAATGGAACCAGAACCAGAATCAGATCAGGAATTACCAGAATCACCAGAATTACCAAATTCATCAGAACCACCAGATTCACCAAAATTACCAGAATCAAAATATGTTCCAGAATCAAGGAAACTGCTCAAACAGGCCAGAAGAAGAACTGGCTTTAATGGCTCGAACAGAAGCTAAGTATGAATCTGAGTCTGACTCTGATTCTGACAGAGAAAAGGCAAGGTCTGAACATCAACACAAAGCTTGGTATCATGACAGTGGATGCTCCAAACACATGACAGGAGACAAATCTATGTTTCTGGATCTGACTGTGAAGAATGGAGGCAAAGTTTCCTTTGGAGGAAACCAGAAAGGTCAGATTATTGGTACAGGAACTGTTGGTAACACTTCTTCTTCCCTGTCTATTAAAAATGTTCTGCTAGTTAAAGGGCTAAAACATAATCTTCTGAGCATAAGTCAATTAAGTGATTGCAATTATGATGTTATCTTTAATCAAAAAACTTGCAAAGCTGTCAGTCAACTTGATGGGTCGGTTTTATTTACTGGGACTAGGAAGGATAATGTTTATAAAATTGATCTATTCAGTCTTGCTAAGCAACAGGTTAAATGCTTATTGTCTGTGAGTGAGCAGAATCTGATTTGGCACAAAAGGTTAGGGCATGCAAACCCTAGGCTTATATCCGAATTGAGCAAACTCCAGTTAGTAAGAGGGCTTCCCAAGGTAAGTTCCAAAACTGAGATTCTGTGTGAAGCATGTCAAAGAGGTAAACAAACTAAAAGCTCTTTTAAAACCAAAAAATGTGTTTCTACCTCTCAACCACTTAAACTGCTTCACTTAGATCTGTTTGGTCCTGTTCAAACAGCTTCTCTCGGTGGTAAGAAATATGGTTTTGTAATTGTTGATGATTACTCAAGGTGGACTAGGGTAAATTTTTAAAAGAACAAAGATGAATCTCACAGAGTATTTATTTCTTTTTGTAAGCTAGTTATGAATGAACAGGATATTAAGATCATAACCATCAGAAGTGATCATGGAGGTGAATTCTAGAACAAGTATTTTGAAGAATTCTGTGATGAGAATGGCATCTCTCACAACTTCTCATCCCCCAGAACACCTCAACAAAATGGAGTGGTAGAAAGGAAGAACATATCACTGCAGGAGATGGTCAGAACCATGCTGAATGATATGAAGGTAGCCACCTACCTTTGGGCAGAAGCTGTCAACACAGCCTGCTACATTCAGAATAGAGTCTACATCAGGTCCATCTTAAATAAAACTCCCTATGAACCGTGGAAAGGTAAGAAACCCAATATTTCCTACTTTAAGTAATTTGGCTGCATCTGTTTTATGTTGAACACTAAAGATAACCTAGCTAAGTTTGATTCTAGATCTCAAAAGTGTATCTTTATTGGCTACTTTGAGAGATCAAAAGCTTATAGAGTGTTTAACAAAGAAACTAACACTGTGGAAGAATCAATCCACATTAAGTTTGATGATAAACAGCTTGACTCTGAAAAGTCAAAGCAAGATGAGGAAATTGCAGGTGAACTAGAGGCACAGGAACCAGAAGTTGGACCAGCAGCAGAATCTGAGAAAGATCAAGATGAAGAAGAACATGCTGACTCTAAAGACAAGACAGAGTGAAAGAATGGATGGAAGTACAAGTCTTCACATGCAGAATCTCTCATTATTGGCAGTGCAGCAGAACCTTTAAAGACCAAATCATCAAGTAGAGAAACCAGTTTTTTTGGTTTACTCTCAACAATTGAACCAAGCAATGTTGATGAGGCTTTGGCAAAGGAAGGTTGGATACTTGCAATGCAAGAAGAGCTGAATGAATTCCAAAGGAATGATGTTTGGGATCTGGTATCCAGACCAAACAAAAGTATTATTGGAACCAAGTGGGTGTTCAGGAACAAACTCAACGAAAAAGGTGAAGTAGTGAGGAACAAAGCCAGACTTGTAGCTCAAGGATACAATCAGCAAGAAGGTATAGATTACACTGAGACTTTTGCTCCAGTGGCCAGGTTAGAAGCAATTAGAATTCTTTTATCATTTGCTGCTAATCATGATATAATGGTGTATCAAATGGATGTTAAAAGTGCATTCTTAAATGGCTATATAAGTGAGGAAGTCTATGTCAAACAGCCCATTGGATTTGAAAATCCCGATTTTCCAGACCATGTTTTTAAACTTAAAAATATTTATATGATTTAAAACAAGCACCAAGGGCATGGTATGACAGACTTAGCAACTTTCTGCTTAAGAATGAATTTAATAGAGGCCAGATTGATAATACTCTATTTAGGAAATCCGTTAAAAATGATATTATGATTATTCAAGTTTATGTTGATGATATCATATTTGGATCGACTAATGGCACTTTGTGCAAAGAGTTTTCTGACCTAATGCAGAAAGAGTTCCAAATGAGCATGATGGGAGAACTTAAGTTCTTCCTGTGAATTCAGATTCACCAAGGTAAATCAGGTATACTCATTCACCAATCTAAATACACTAAAGAACTTCTTAAAAAGTTGAAGATGAGTGACTGTAAGCCTATGGCCACCCCCATGCACCCAACCTGCTCACTTGAGAAAGATGAAACCAGCCAAAAGGTAGACCAGAAAACATACAGAGGTATGATTGGATCCCTTCTTTATTTAACTGCTTCTAGACCTGACATTTTGTTTAGTGTTTGTCTTTGTGCCCGTTTTCAAGATGACCCTAGGGAATCCCATTTAACTGCTGTCAAACAAATTTTGAGATACCTCAAAGGAACCACCAAACATACCCTGTTATACAAGAAAACCCCGACCTACAAACTCAGAGGTTTTTTTGATTCTGACTATGCTGGAGACAAGCTGGAAAGGAAAAGTACAAGTGGCAACTGTACTTTCTTAGGTGATAATTTGATCTCTTGGTCAAGCAAAAGACAAAGCACAATTGCCATGTCAACAGCTGAAGCTGAGTATATATCAGTAGCAGGATGTAGTTCACAGTTACTCTAGATGAAACATCAACTTGAAGATTACAACATATGTGAAACCAATATCCCTTTGTTCTGTGATAACACTTCAGCCATAAACCTAACCAAGAACCCTATCTTATACTCTAGAGCCAAACACATTGAAATAAAACACCATTTCATTAGGGACCATGTTCAAAAAGGGACTTTAAGCATCCAGTTTGTGGACACTGATCATCAATGGGCTGACATCTTCACCAAAGCATTACCAGAAGATAGGATCGAGTTCATCAAGAAGCATCTCAACACTGTCTCCATATCTGACTAGCTCAAGTAGTCTTCTTAGGAGTTTTTTTAATTTTCTTGTAATTTTAATTTTATGTCTTTTATTTTCTGTTTTTACTTTCTGTAATTTGTAAAGAGAAAAACAAGAAATACAAAAATAGTAGGACCTCTTTTTGGCTGATGACAAAAAGGGGGAGAGAGAGAAAAAGGAGAAATAAGTAGAAAAGGAGAGATAAAAAGAAAGGAGGAGCGAAAAAGAAAGAGATGAATAGAGAAGGAGTTGAAAAGGAGAAGAAACAGGGAAATAGAAAAATATAGAGAGAAAAAGAAAGAGTGAAAAAGAGAAGAAGTTGAAAAGGAGAGGAAACAGGGAGAGAGAAAAAGAAAAAGTGAAAAGAGAAGGAGTTGAAATGGAAAGGCAATGCGAAGAGAGAAAAGAAAGAGCGAATAAAGAAGAAGTTGAAAAGGAGAGGAGAAGAGAAGAAAAGAAAGAGTGAAAAGAGAAGGAGTTGAAAAGGAGAAGAAAACGTTAGTATCAGACTTAGGGGGAGAGATTGGTCTGAGGGGGAGTAATTCAAGTCTTCGAGTTATAAGCTAGCAAAATAAGTTAAGGTTTTATCATCATAAAAAAGGGGGAGATTGTTGGAACCAAGTTGGTTCTAAGTACTTAGGATTTTAATGTTTACAAAAGCACTCCATGTAATCTTATTTTGAACCTTGAATTATTACATTAAATGCCACAAGAAAATGAAGGTTCCAGAGGCAGAAGATAAAGACACCAGAAAATGCATCCATAAGGTACTAGAGGATGCATATTGAAATTACCAGATGATATCTTTGCTGGCCCAGATCAGAAGGAAGCAAAGTCAGAAGGAGACCTGGATCATACCAGAAGCAAGCCTGCCAGAGGGAGACTTGATCCAGACCAGAAGGAATCATTTGTCAGACTTAGTCCATAAGTTGTTCTGACCAGAAGATGGCCTGGCAGTGAAATGATAAATAACCCAGACTTGATCCAGACTTAATCAGAGGATAAGTTAATGGGTCCAGAACAAGAGAACCAGTCCAGATTTGACCCAGACCAAAAGATAGCATGGTTCAGGGTATAAAACTAAGTCCAGATCAGAAGAAATGATCTCCAGATTTGATCCAGAATTGATTCAAAACAGAAGGTAAAATGTCCAGACTGAAATATTATTTGTCCATATTTAATTTCAGTTTAATCCAGACCAAGTCCATGATTGGTCCAGATCTGAGGGAAGATATTCAGATCAATGGTCCAGATTTAAGTATATGGACCAATGTTGGCCGAGATCAGAAGATCAGACCATGTCCCAGTGTTGGCCGAAATCTGAAGGTCAGAATGTGTGGTCCAACATTGGCCGAGATCAGAGGATCACAACAGATCAGTTTGCTAGACCAAGTTGGCCGAGATCAGAAGATCAGAAAGTGTGGTCCAGGAAATAAAGTGAAGTATTGTGGAATTCAGAAGCTGTTTGCGGGAAGAAACTAAAGACAAGATTGGCCAGTTATTTTTGAAAGCAAATCTGAAGCTTAAAAAAGATATGTTTTTTATTTAAGTGAAGCCCGATTGGTCAAGATATTTTTGCAAGAGAATCCAGCAAGATACAACTCAAAATTAAGCTTGGAAGAGGCCCTTATTTGCATCTATAAAAGGAGGCTCAAGGCAAAAGACTTAGCATCGAAAATCACAAAAGAGTCATACACTTCCAAAAGCAATCACTCAAGTTTTCAGTGAGGTTAATTGTGAGTTCCAACTTTCCTGAAGCAATCACTCGTGTTATTTTCTTTCCCTTGTGTTAGATCTAAGTTGTTGAAGTAGAGTCTACAATCTGAGGGAGTCAGAAGGGGTAGAAGATTACTTGGCAATTAGCTTCAAGGCGTTGTAATTCCTTCTACAATCTGGGGTTGTCAGATTGGTAGGAGAAGATTTGACTTAAGAAGTCAAGGTGCTGCATTCCTCAGAAGTCTAGGATTGTTAGACTGTTTGAGAAGACTGACTTGGAGGGTCAGTGGTATTGTTGTAATTCAAGGTTTGAATTATTGAAATCCTTCAAGGTGAAGGGACTGGACGTAGCCTCGTTAACGGTGAACCAGTATAAAATTATGTGTTTTTATTTTTACTTTATATCCGCTGCTAACTCTGTTTTATTCATATATCAAGTTTTGTTTTAAAACTGCAAAAACAGAAAAAGTATTCAAGTTAGTCAAACACAATTCAACCCCCCTTCTCGTGTTTGCACCTTCAAGAGAGAGAGAGAGATGAATGCTACGAGATTTCTCCACTTTGTTTGACAAAATCCAAACAATCTTAATTTAATACCCAAATACTTTTTCATAACAAAAAAAGGAGGAATGTACAATGCACCCCCCACGTAAACCTCCCACTCCCCATTATTTGTAAAATGTCCTAATTGCCCTTTTTACTAATTATAAATCCATCTTCAAAAAATCAATATTCACTTTTTAACCTATTCCATTCGAACCTTTCGAAATTCACCTCACAATTCGAAACATTCAAATCTTCGAAATAAAATAAGCAATTAATTTAAATAAATTTTGAATATTTCAAATATTAGAAGTTATGTTTTTGTAAAATTTCGAAAGTTTCGAAGAAGTTGAAACCTTCCAGAATTCATCAACACTTTCGAAAGTTTCGTTTGAAGCTGGATGTTTTGAAACTTTTCGAAAGTTTCGTGTCAACCTGAAAGTTTCATTTCAAATTGAAAGTTTCGAAACTTTTTGAAAGTTTCATTTCAAAGTGAAAGTTTCGAAGGCAATATTGAAAAATAATTAATTTTGTATTTTATTATTATTTAAGTATTGTATTTTTAGTATTATTATTATTAATTAAATAGAGTAAACTTTTTGGAATCAGACATGAGTAGAGTTGAGGTTCCTGCTACAACGACGACTATAGATTCTACAGATAAATTTATCACTGATCAGATATTTTTATCGATAATTAATTTTAGAATTTTTAGTTTTAATGTATTAACATGTATTAATGTTTTATTTGAAATATATGTTGTAGTTATTTCCCTCTCGAGAAGCTGTATTTGAATGGGCAAAAAAAATTGGAATGCAAAATGGAATTTTAATTGTTACCATTTGATGAAATAAAGCAACGAGAAAGAGAGGCAGAAAAGACAAATTAATTTTGGGATGCGAAAGAGGCGGAAGATATAAATCAAAATCAACAGTAACTTGTTCTCACAAGGAAAACTGTCCGTTTAAACTCAGATGTATACGATCGAGTTTGGGTGAAGGATGCAAAATTAGTGTTCGTTGTGGAACACACAATCACGATTTAGCCAATACTTTAGACGACCATTCATATTTGGGGCGTCTAAATGAAGAGGAGAAATTTTTGTCAATGACATGACAAAGTATAAGCTTGCACCAAGGTTCATTTTGAATGCTTTGAAAGAGAAAAATAAAGATAATGTCATAATTTCCACTCAAATATATAAATCAAGGAGTACTTATCGATCATCTTTAGAGGTTCGTACACAGAAGTGCAACATCTATTGAAGTTAATACAAAATGAAAATTATGTGCATTGGACAAGAAGATGGGATAATTCAGATGTTTTAAGAGACATATTTTGGACGCATCCTGATTGTATAAAGCTGTTGAACACGTTTCATTTTGTTTTGATATGTGATAGCACATACAAAACAAATAGATATCAGTTACCGTTGCTTGAAGTTGTCGGTGTAACATCTACTAGTTTGACATTTTCGGTTGCATTTGCCTATTTGGAACAAGAGTGGCAAGATAACTTCATCTGGGCATTTCAAAAGGTAAGACAATTGTTCGTATCTGAAAATTTAATTTCTAAAGTTATTGTGACGGATAGAGATCTTGCCATGATGAACGCTATTGGTGTTGTATTTCGTACTTCAATTCATTTGCTGTGTTGTTTTCATATTGAAAAAAATGTTGGGACAAGATGCAAACAATATGTGAGTAAGGATAGACAAGATGAAATAATGGATTTAAGGAAAAAAATTGTATTTTCGGCTAGTGTATGCCAATATTATTCTTTTTGTTGATTATGTTAAAGATTCATGGTTGACACCTTACAATGAAAGATTTGTCATGGCTTGGACGAACAGAGTGATGCATTTAGGGAACACCACAACCAACATGTATTTTTAAATAATGATTTGTATTGTTTTAGAAAAATGATTTAGTAATTTATATGATTTTTTTTAATTTGTGTTATTTAATTTATTTGTAGAGCGGAGTCTGCTCATTGGAGATTGAAAAACATGTTGCAGACTAGTAAGGGAGACTTGTGTAAAAGTTGGGATGTTGTGAATATGATGTTGAAGAACCAATTGTGTAGCCTCAAATCAACTTTTCATAAATCTATTCTCGATGTGGAGCATGGGTATAATTCACCATTCTATCAGAGATTACATCATTGTGTATCAAGGAAATGTTTTGAAATGATTGACAAACAATTGAAGAGGGTGAAGATTGTAGGTACTGACAAAACAAAATGTGGTTGCTCAATCAGAACAACTCATGGATTACCATGTGCTTGTGAGTTGACAAAATTGCAGATGTCTGGTAATGTTATTCCCTTAGATAGCTTTCATATTTTTTGGAGAAAATTAAGCATTGAGCAAGAATTGGAGGATGAAGAATCTTTATCAGATTATGACTTTTCAGAGGAGTTGGAAGCAATGAAGGCATACATGAAGAAACAAGATATGGTTGGTCAAAGGATATTCAGGGCAAAGGTGTGTGAACTTGTATTTCCACAAACAACAACAATGGTTCCACCACCTGATAAAGTAAAAACCAAAGGAGGTACTAAAAAGAGAAAAGAGTTTGATAGTCCTCGTGATCCATCATATTGGGAGTATGTCGATGCATCTCATGGATCTCCAAATCAATCATCACAGCGTTCTGCAAGGCAATCATCACAGCATTCTGCAAGTCAATCACCACAGTGTTCTGCAAGGCAATCATCACATCGTTCTGCAAGGCAATTATCTAAGATACATTTTCCTACATTTATTCATCCGTATATCGAGGACATAGTAGATGTTGAGCCTGATGGAAATTGTGGGTATCGCGCAGTTGGAGCTTTGTTAGGTTGGACAAAAGAATCTTGGCCTTTAGTTCGAACACTATTGGAGAAAGAGATCAACTTACATGAAGACCTTTATTCCAAAGTTTTCGATGACAACGTTGAAACCGTGCAGAAGTCGTTGATCATTTCTAGATTGGGTGCTCAAGGAAAAGATAAATGGATGACTATATCAGATTTGGGTTACGTGATTGCAACAAGATATAATGTCATATTGGTATGGTTGTCTCGTAATCTAAATATGACATTCTTTCCGCTGAATAAAGGACCATCGAAAGATTATTCTCTTAATCATTTAATAGCAATTGGATTCGTCAATGAAGTCATGGGGTACAGGTAAGTTTTATGATTGATAGTAATGTTTAATAGTAATATTTTGTTGTTTAGCTAAATTAATGTTTGCTATTTTATTGTTCAGATCAAATTGAAGTCTGATTGTCCTTTGCCACTTACCTCACAAAAATGGAAAGACTTTTGTAGTGATTGTGCAAAGACATGGCAAATAGCTTATGTAGGACGTATTAAGCATTGGGAACACATTGATCCATCATTTGACAAATCATCTTGTATTTCATTAAGTCAAGATTAGATTATATGTTTGAACTTTTAGACATTTAATTATTATAAAGATTTATGTTTGAACTTTTAGACATTATAATTTACTTATGGTTATATGGTAACAAGTTGAACTTTAATCATTTACTTATACGAAATAGATATAAAAAAAATAGATATTAATATTAAAATAGGAATTCATTATATAAAGCATTCATAATACAAAATATATTTATACAACTTAATCACAACACACAATCACTAATCGTCTCCTGGGAAGAGTCTTCTTAACTAAGTGAATATGTCATGAACTTCACCAAACGGAGTTACAATCTGTAATCCCCTACGTTTAAGCTCAAATGCTAGACGGTCTCGTTCCGATGATGGACCAGCATGTGCAGAAGATGATGGAATATGGGAATCATGTGCAGTAGTAGGTGACCTAGAAGGTGGAGCAACAATAGGTGTACTGGAAAAGGGAGCATCAGTAGGTGGAGGGAGGATCAAAGGATGTGAAATATTTACGTACCATGCAATGTAGTCGGTAGTGACTTCTCCTGGAAACGTCGCCAGAGGAGATAGACTCCGGAATGTAGCTATACATGATCTAATATTATTCTGCCACTCCTAATCTATACTCCTATGCACCCAAGGAACTTTCCGCGGAATGCACTGAATACGACCAAACTATCGAAGACATCGCTCTGGAAGATATGGAACTGAAACTCCTGCCCATCGAAGGTATCCGGAGAACATCGAAGACGATACAAAAGGATGATTAGCTCGATCATCATCATATGGTGTAAACAATAGATCCTCGAGCAACATAGAATCAAGTCTCCGCCGGTATGTCATCAGTCCACCTTCAACTGCGTGTTTTGTAGTCCATCTACATGCTCTTGGAAGATGCGCAGGAACCATTCCACTATCACCCCGCTTACAGATCCTAGGAAAATGCTCGTAAATCCAACACTGCACCATTTAATAAAAGACGAATTAATAAATAAATAAATAACACAACTAAATAAATTAATAAATAACACAACTAAATAAATCAATAAACTTAATATAAATAAATAAATTTAAATACCTGTAATAGGGTCATGTAACCCCCAGTTGTCTAGTGTGATGAACGGCTCCATCTCTCAGGTTGTCGTATAGCACAACCAGTGCAGCGGCACCCCATGCATTGTCCCGGCAACGATCTAAATTAGCAAAAAAACTAACATATTTTGCTTCCACACGAGTGTATGTTTTGTCGGCAAAAATGGTGCTGCAAACAAAATGCAATAGATATGTTCTGGCAGCACACTCATACATGTTAGCTTGAATTAAACACTGATATAACTCGCGCAACCACTGCAACCTATACTGTGCACCCTTGTTGTAGTTGACCTCAGCGGCAGCTTCCTCCCAAGTCGCTCCTAGTAACTCATGTGCAGCCATCATAGCATTATTAGTATTCATGTTAACTGGTGCATCAAAAAAATTACCGCGTGGTTTGATGTGAAGGAGAGTGGCGATGTCGTCTAATGTGAGGGTCATCTCTCCAAATGGCAAATGAAACGAGTTGGTCTCTCTATGCCACCTTTCCACAAAGGCGGATATCAGACCAGCATCAGCCATAGTCAAGTAAGCGGAAGACAAATGTAACAGCCCAGATTCTCGAATCCAATGTTGTACAGCTTCTGGTATAGGAACTTCCGCAAACCTTTTCAGCTTCAAACCATGGGTAATCACCTTTAAATCCTACAAAAAATTAAATAAAGAACATATCAATAAATGTTTATTCTTAATTAATGAAATAATGTACTGGGTATAAAAAATAATTATACTTAGTTAAAAAATTAATTAATTAATTAAAATTTACCTCTCCTTCCCATATCTTACGAGCCACGTGGTGTTCATACTGTGTCAGCACATATGTCACCAGTGGTCCTCCAGGGAATCCGGACTACTGATCCTGCTCTTCCATATTCTGGTCAGCCTCATCATCACCAGCCTCATCAGCACCAACCTAATGTTCAACTGAGTCTGAGTCCATCTGTGCAAGCTCATACTTCATCTGTTCATGCTCATCTTCTTGAACATCCTCAGGCTTAGGGACATCCTGCTGAACATCCTCGTGTCTACTACGGCAGTTGGCTTCATTCCGTCGTCTGTGTGATGCTGTAGGCGAAATTCTATCCGCTCTGTTGCCGCCATCGCCTCTCATAACACCTCTGGCAATAGTGCGAATAATTTGTCCAAACGCACCTCTAGTTTAGGCACTATAAAATTTAGTTAATATAATTGTTATATCAATATATCAATAATTGAAAAATCTTGAAAACTCAGATTTTTCGAAGTTAAAAATCTGGAAAAACTCAGAGCTGCACCAAACCTTCGAAAGTTTGGATGAACACCAAAGTTTCGAAGTTTCGAAAGTTTGGATGAATATCAAACTTTTGAGGTTTAAATTCTGGAAAATCTCAGAACTTCAACAAACCTTTGAAAGTTTGGATGAATGCCAAACTTTCGAGGTTTAAATTCTGGAAAATCTTAGAACTTCAACAAACTTCGAAAGTTTCGATGAATGCCAATGTTTCGAGTTTTCGAAAGTTTGGTTGAATGCCAAACTTTCGAAGTTCAAAATCTGGAAAAACTCATAACTGCACCAAACCTTAGAAAGTTTGGATGAATACCAAACTTTCGAGGTTTAAAATCTGGAAAATCTCAGAACTTCAACAAACCTTCGAAAATATGGATGAATGCAAAAGTTTCGAAGGTTTAAAATCTGGAAATTACTACTTCAAAAGTTTAAAAAGTTTTGAGAAATCTTATAAGTTTCGAAGATACTTACTTTTCTGGGTTTCAGATGAATGAAATCTTCGAAAGTTGTTGCTTCTGAGTTTCGAACCTTAGAAATCTTCAAATGTATCAGAGTAATATCAAAGTTTCGAATCTGACGGGGGTAAAAAAGTGATTGGAAATTTTTTTAGATAGGTTTATAGTTAGTAAAAAGGGCAATTAGGACATTTTACAAAGAATGGGGGTGGGAGGTTTAGGTGGGGGAGTGCATGGTACAAAACTCCAAAAAAAGACTTTTATGACTTTAAATAGTTAATTTATTAATATCTAACATTAACAATTTCTTTGTTAAAAAATTATTAACAACCCTAAACACAGACACTTAAAAGTCTATTTCATTTTAATATTTTTGAACAAGTAATTAAACATATTTTTAATAGATTAACAGGTTAATATGTCAATGAAATTAACTTTTATTTTGATATTTATATGACATTTTGAAGAATATGACTTTATACATATTTTACTTCAATACTATTTTATAATAATACATTTAAATATGTCAAAAACTAAATAATGTTAGTATGCATAAGTTATTAAAAGTTGAATATTTAACAAAAAATCAAAATTTAATATTATAATTATAGTAGTAAAATACATTATTATTTATATTTATTTAAATAGGTCGACCTAAAAGACTTATTACGTGCCATGTAGCCCGACCTTTTTAACTAAATAAGTTTTTTTAGAAGTTTTAGTCTTGTCTATTTAAAAAAATGTCTCGTCTGGGTTTGATATAGGCTAGGCCGTAGAGTCCATGTCGGTTGGCTTCACTTATTCCCATATCTAATTGGAAACAAGTCTCAACTAAATCAAACTTGGTTAGACTCAACACAAAACAATAAATAGTTCAACTCGAAATTTGGCTTGAATTCGTTTGAGCCTTTTCCAACTCCAACTTGATTTGATTCAACCTCACAAATAATGCAGCACTAGTGCAATTTAACCTTTTTACACCGGTTTCTATGTACATATTAGATCGGTTACTTGCCCGATCTAATATCAAGTGTTGTAATAAATAGTTAACTATTAAATTGGTTAAAATGAACCAATCTAATAAATCAAATTCAAAATTGATTTATTAGATCGCTTAAATTTGAACCAATCTAACAAGTCAAATTCAAAATTGATTTATTAGATTGGTTAAATTTGAACCAATCTAACAAGTCAAATTCAAAATTAATTTAATACATTGGTTAAATTTGAACCAATATAACTAGTCACATTCAAAATTGATTTATTATATTGATGAGCCAACAACCGATTTAAATAATTAACTTTTGAAATTTTTTTACCCCGATGTATGCGATCCATAACTACTTTCTGCATTCACATTCTTAATATTTGCACCAACCACATTCTTAATATTTGCACCAACCACATTCTTAAAAGCATTACAGTAATTGTACTATCATAATAACTGAAATCACCTATTACTATTCAGAATGATTCAACAAAAGCATGAATTGTGTAAAGAAAAAAGAAAGGAAAACAAAAAAAGAAAAAACAGGGAACCTACAGAGAAAGATTGTTAGAAAAATATTGTCATATTAGAGCAAATGATACAAATTGCTTCTTGAAGAGAACTGATTTTGTGCATCAATTAAGCAGATACAAGAAGCCCTTCTCTATGGAGATTTTGTGTCAATCTAATGTTTTCCAACTGGAAATTGGGTATTCAACATTTCAACTCTGCTTAATGTTGGAAAAATTCTTGAGGTATTGAAAGAGGGTAGTACTTTTTTGCTACATATTTATACTGAAAAAAACAAATAGATCCATGAGGAGATTGTTATTAAAACAGATTATACAATCATGGAAAGTGCATTTGTGCATATAAAAGGTAAAAGGTAGGAGGATTATGTTAGTTACCTTATGCTGACTGTATTTCTCCTTAATTGCAGGCAAATTAGAATTAGGGTTGTTGCAAAAAAGACGATGGAGATCCTTTACACAAGCACACAAATCAGCAGGCTGATAGAGAGTGTAATGTTGCAATGTCGCATTATGTTGCAAAAAACAGAACCATCAAGTTGAGAAAACCAATATTTTATAATTCCTAGATGAAAATGGAGCAAATAATCTTTGACATTAGCAGTAGCTTACCCATGGTTTCGATGATGGAAAAAGCATAAATTTGGCCAGAAAAATTGATGAAGCTGCTATAAGTGATGGAGCATAACAAAGCATATTGTACTCCAAGAGAGATAATTCGGCAATATAGTTTGCCAAGCACTCTAGTTGTAGTGAAGGGACCTGAGAGATGCAAATAAAAGAGTGAAAAATCAGAATTGTTGTAAAAATGAGTGGTATGTCATTTAGCTTGCATAAAGGTTGTTTATAATCATTAGTTTTGAGTCTATCTTTACGTGATTAATTCTCCTCATTTACTTGTCTCTTCTTTACTTATTAGCTTGTATAATGTGTTCTTGGAAGTATGTGTTATAAATTGTGTGAACAATCAAATGTGTATGATTGAACAACCTATGTCAAAAGTGCACGAGTCTTATAAATCCCCAAGTTAAGCGCGAAAGCTCATCAACTCCTTGAGCTGCACGTACGAATCTTCTGAAATCATATCAATGGAGGAAAAGCATAATATTAGATCAACAGTCAACATCAAATAACTTAGAACTGAATTTAATATTGTTATCAGTTAAGTACCTCAAGAAGCATTTAACTGTTGGGGCAGTCATTTCAAACTTAAGAAAATTCAAGACAGTAGATTCCATTTGCAAAACTTGCATGGAATGATTTGCTTGAGATTTGAAAACTTGAATTACTATAGAACAAGTTATAAGTTATAACTTGAAGCCGCAAAATTTAACCCAAGAATTCAACACAAACCTTTTCCTTGAAGTATGTGTTATCAGTTATGTAACAAAATTCCTCCACCTGGGGTGCACAAATCTCCTCATATTTGCTGCCAACGGTAATGAAAAATCAATTTTCTTTACTCCATAACTATATGCTATTGCTAGAAATAGAACATTATCAGGAAAAGAAAAAAGTTGTATGCTTCCTTACGAGGCAATCATCATAGACGCAACTCCAAGTAATTGTAATTTTTGCCTATTCATGGCATTCCCAGAAAGATACCGATCAATGTAGTTTACTGTCAAATACAATGTATCAGGTACAAGTCTATACTCTTCAGCCTCCTGCAGTTGGAAATAGACATTGATATTAGCACACATAGGTTTCCCTATGAATTCTACATTGAGACATGTTGTTTCCAACGAAACCCTCTGCTGAATTTGAGAAGATGTTTTATTGTCGATGTGTTGCATTAGTTCACTATGTTCTTCAGTACTCAGTATTGCAGATGAGTCCTATAGCCAGATTGTAATCAAATTTCTATTAAGATTTAATCCATAAAACAAAAGTGAAGCATTAACGGGTCATGCATGTTGAATAAATAAATAGCCCAACTATTGTACATATAATCAAGTCTTTCTTCATTAGATACATGATACTTAATCTGTGTCCCCAACCAATTTAACAAGTATTTTATTTTGAAGCGGCCCACATGGCATAATAATGACAAGTTGACAACAGAGGCAATCAAAAGAAATTCAGATTATTTTGCTACTGACAAATGAACATTATCCCTCTTTTGATAGTTTATTCCTGTCTGAACTAAACATTCAACAAAAGAAATCTATAATATATAAGACAAACATATACAGATAAAACAGCTTATTGAAAGTTCAGACAACAGGTATGAAGACAATGTCAATGGCAAATTAATGAAGTCCTATCATTTTGCTGTTTTCAAAAATAATTAATGAAGTCTTAATTTGATAATGTTCGCAAGGCATATGTTAAAACAAACAAAAGAAATGGGGTGCTATGGAGCTATACAAGAAAGGGAGGATTTCGAAAGCATACCGAATTATTAATAACATGTAAGAGCTATATGTAACACCACGAGTTTTAAACACAGCGCGAGTGTATTTTTTTTTTATTTCAAAATAAATAAAAGAAATTTTCAAAATTATTACTTCAAAAGAATTGAAATAAAATTTAAGATTTTAATAGTTCCGTCAATTAATACGTCGTAATTTAAATGACGAACGTAATTAAATAATTACCGAATAATTACAATTAAGTAATTATAATTTTTAAGAATTGATACTTCTAGTATAATCAAAGATAATATATCATAAAGGGGGGTGTCATAACATTTTAAAAAAATATCAGAGTGCGGAAAAGATTACAATTATCCCAAAATAAATAATTACAGCCCTCAACACTAGGCCCTACACAAAAAGTCTAGTCTGATCATGCACTAAAGCTACTGCAGCACGGTTTCCATCGCATCCTCTGCAAGTCTCGCCTTCACCCAGTTGTCCGCCCCTCTACGTTGTCCATAAATACACCGTGCGTGAAGATCGAGAAAAACTAACGACGTCTCCGTCGTTAGTGTAACCGTCGGTAGGAAGGGTTCGGGTATCATCTGAGGGCAAAGCCCAATTTCCACAATAATAGTAAAGGGTCACCGACCGAAATTAACAAATAACACATAGCATTTATATCAACAGTAACAAATATATCCATGGCATATCATATAACAATGATGATAAATAAGGATGCTCATTTTGAAATTTCATGACATGTATGCCTTTTCAAACAGCAACCAATTAATATGGAAAACATGTTGTAAGTACAACCATCAACTCAGCAATCACAACCATTCATCAGAAATTCAGATTTTATAAGATACTTACACACATCAATTTCCAATCATCAACATGTACTCAACTTCTTGGAATTACCAAGGTGCAGTCGCTTACAGACCAGCACACGTGCGGTCTCTCACAGACCAGCACACGTGCGGTCGCTCACAGACCAGCACGATTTTCATATGTTAGAATTTAATGGCCAACATGACCATGGTGCAATCTCTCACATATCAGCACCAGTGCAGTCGTTCAACAGACCAGCACTCGTGCAGTCGCTCAACAGACCAGCACTTTTCACATATACCAAGGTACAGTCGCTCACAGACCAGTACCAGTGTAGTCGCTCAACAGACCAGCACTCGTGCAGTCGCTCAACAGACCAGCACGTTTTGCGCATATCAAGGTACAGTCGCTCACAGACCAGTACCAGTGCAGTTGCTCACAGACCAGCACTCGTGCAGTCGCTCAACAAACCAGCACGTTTTACGCATTACTCTGTGGCCCATCGCGGTCACCACCTGACTATGCAATGCATGATCATGCAATGTTTTCTCTTCACTGAAAACAATATGCAAATCTCAGCAAAATTCAGCCTTTCCATCATTTCCCAAAATCACCTCAACCCAAATAATTTCATTATCATCACATCAGTAAAAACATTCAAGCACCTCATCATTACCACTTCACACTATCTCAAAAACTCCATTTTTATTTATCACAAGTCTTCCCAATGTTTCCCCAACTCTTAAAGTTCATAAAACAGTGTTTAAAACTGAGATTTCTGGAAAAACGAATATGTATTCGAATACAGCTTCCTTGTATTCGAATACAGAAGCTAAAACAGTGCAAAATCAACACTCTGTATTCGAATACAGCTTCCTTGTATTCGACTACAGAAGTTAAAACAGTGCAAAATCAGCATTTTTCACAACATCATTAGAGATCTCAAGAACTTCATCATCACCACTTCAAAACTATCTCAAAAAATCCATTTTATTTTATCATAAATATTTCCAATGTTTCCCAAACTCTTAAAGTTCATATGACAATGTCTAAAACTTGAATTTTTGGAAAAACACGAATCTGTATTCGAATACAGAAGCTAAAATAGTGAAAAATCAACATTCTGTATTCGAATACGAGGGTGTTGTATTCGAATACAGATGCGAATACAGTGGCAAAATTTCAATCTTGTATTCGAATACGACAGGGTCGTAGCCGAATACAGATGCTAAGTCAGAAGCAAAAATCCTGTATCTGTATTCGAATACAGAGGCCCGTATTCGAATACAAGTTCAAAAATTTGAATAAAACAGAAGCTTTGCAGGCTGTATTCGAATACACTCATGCCGTATTCGAATACACCTTCGAATTCAGTGAAATTTGACAGAAAACTTCAACACGTTTTCAAATTCTTTTCTTTGAAAAACCAACACAACCCCAAAACAAAATCACCATTCTTTTGAAACCACAAAACTCAACATTTTTCATCATCAACAGATTTTCCATAACACCTTCACCCATTTAAATCCTTCTCCCTTAAAAATCACCATCAACACAATCAACAACAGATTTTTCAGAAATACACTTCCACCATTTTAAATCATTTTCTTTTGAAACCATCATAAACACCAGATTTTTATCAACATGGCAACAAACAGAATCACCAACACCAGATTGTTCTTAACATAGCAACAAATAGAATCACCAACACCAGATTGTTATCAACATAGCAAAAAACAGAATCACCAACACCAGAATATCCTCACAGTTTTGCTTAAACCACCCAAAACAGAATGTCAACCACAACAAAACAGACATTTTTCAACGTTTACATTTTGATCATTTCTCAAAACAACATGCAAAGTATTTTCCAGTATTCTTACACAACCAAAACAACATGCAAAACATTTTCTAGTATTCCCACACAACCAAAACAGCAATGTTATATTAGCCAAAACAGCAACATCACAGAATCATCAAACATCAACAGAATGCATTTTTCGCATTTTATGACAACATGCACAATGGTTTCGTTTTTCAAACCAGAGACTAAAATATGATCACACATCAAACATGCATTTACAGCCCTAAAATGCAAACTAGAAAGTGGAAGGTGCCCCTTACTTCTGTTACGTTTCTGCTCTCGTTCACGTTTCCGCGTCAAAAATCGGCGAAGCTTCCGTTTGCGTTTGCCGCTTCCAAAGTTAGTTCTCTAGCTCCGTAATGAGGAGAGGAACAACTTTTGTTCTTGGTACTTGGTGGTTTGGTGCTTGGATTTCCAAATAATCTCACTTTTGAGCAACTTTTTTTTTCTTTCTGCTAATAGAAAACTGAATGGGAAGAGGAATGAGAAGAGTACTGTTACATGCAATAAGGAAGGAGGGAAACGTGTTTCTGCCTTTGCTCTTGCCACTCCTTCATATATATAGGCACATATATGTGCCACCTCATCCCACATTAATAGTATAATATTACTTAACCCTTCATCACTTAACCAGTCTTGTCGCAATTAGCAGATAATTCCTTAATTAACTGCCCGGTAATTTAACTACTCGTAATTAAATTAATTTATCCTTCATCCACTAATTTTAATTCAACCTCCAAAATAAATATTTATATATATATTTACACAAAATATACATACATTAAATATTTTACAATTATTCCTCAAAATACACTTAATATTAAATCCATAATTTAATTTTTAAATTTAAGGGTCTTACACTATACTTTTGGATAGCTGATTGCAAGTGGAACAGCAACACCGCCGCTAAGCAAAGTCCCAAGTATTCCAGCAAAGTTGGTAAAAACTAGAATAAATCAATCATACTAACTAACTAAGTAAATAATGTACATAAGGTTTAAATAAATTGTTTAGTGTCAACAAGTTCAATCATATTTCATTCTCAGCTTATTATTATTGACTAAAAGCTACTTACAATTTGACAAAGGATGAAAATATCTTCAATGGATTGACTCCCACATTTAGTGGACAGAAGAGATTCGATCGATCAAGTTAGAATCGCCATCATCAACTTCAATTGCCTTTCAATGGTCATAGTTCAAGCAGAGAAGAGTTTCCCAGAATGTTTTCGGGCATCTGACATTGTGACTGATATTTCTTGCCCGAGCATCTACTATCAGTCTCTCTTTCACAACATCATCCTTTCTCCTTATTCAAACCTACCCACACAACTAGTAGCAGAATTACTACGTAGTATACAAGAAGCACCAACATGGACACTGGGCACCGCATTGGCACTTAGACACTAACAATAATTTAAAAAAATGAAAATGATTATATGCATCCATATGTCACCGACACATGTCAGACACGAGCACGCCTTCAATTTGAAGTGTCGTTGCCACATAGATTACTATTATTCTATCTTGCTGAAAAGGCAGATACAAAATCCATTAAAACATTTTCAAGTAAATAAATAAAAACTAGTGAGTGAAAATGGTGAAAAAAGAAGTTTTGTTTCAGCTTTGCATTTCATCAAACAGTTGCAAGTCAAAACAAATTTTCTAAACAAACTTCTCCCTTGAAAAACTATAACTCCAATCTTTACCCTAATTTTAATATGGAACAAATATTTCAGCTTAGCATTCTCATATTCAATTTCAAATATTCCAAATTTTGATTAAAAACAACATTGAAATTAGTTTATGAATAAAGAAGAAAGAAAGAGAAATCCGCACAGAATATCCTAGAATTCACAGCAAAAGCCCTTCCTCATAATACCTAATTAATTAATCATATAACACTATTTAATTTGGGAATAAGGTTACAAAGAATAAGAAAGAAGATTATTACTTTCCGGTGCAAGTTCTGAGAGCTCTTCGGTTTTTTCGCATTTCTTAACGAACTTTCCAGGTTCAACCTCCTCCGTTGTGCACTGTGATTTCACGATTTTTCTGATGGAATATCGTTCGTCGAAATCTGAAGAGGTGGAGTTGAGAATCGTCGTCGCTCCAAACCCAACCCATTTTCGAATCTCAATTTTTGCTTTCGTAACATCTATCTAAAACACTTCTCGTTGGTGAAAGAAATTGATATTATTGAAACTTTTAGGTTTTTCGACGTTGTTAGTATTGGTAAAGTTTCTTATCGGAGACTTGGTGAAATTGAAGTGAAGCACAGTGGCGGAGAAATTGAGAAGAAAAAAAAGGTGGAGAGAGAGAAGAGAAGAAGAAGGAAGGAAAAGAAACAAGTAATACGAATGACAGAAAGAGGAAAATGGGTTTTGCGCGTGTTTTCTAATTTGTTGATTAATTTAGGGGAATTTTTTTTTTTAAAATGCTTGTTAAATCGGTTTAATATACGAGATCTAACAAATCATTAATTTTTTTTTAATATGTTTGTTAAATCGGTTTAATATAACAGATCTAACAAATTATATGATTTTTAAAAAAAAATTCTTGTTGGAACGGTTTAATATAACAGATATAACAAATCATTCAATTTTTTAAATAAAAAAATGCTTGTTAGAACGGTTTAATATAACCGATCTAACAAATCATTCAATTTAAAAAAAAATGATTGTTAGAATGATTTAATATAAAAGATCTAACAAATCATATAATTTTTTTTAACATGCTTATTAGAACGGTTTAATAAAACAGACATTTTTCAACGTTTACATTTTGATCATTTCTCAAAACAACATGCAAAGTATTTTCCAGTATTCTTACACAACCAAAACAACATGCAAAACATTTTCTAGTATTCCCACACAACCAAAACAGCAATGTTATATTAGCCAAAACAGCAACATCACAGAATCATCAAACATCAACAGAATGCATTTTTCGCATTTTATGACAACATGCACAATGGTTTCGTTTTTCAAACCAGAGACTAAAATATGATCACACATCAAACATGCATTTACAGCCCTAAAATGCAAACTAGAAAGTGGAAGGTGCCCCTTACTTCTGTTACGTTTCTGCTCTCGTTCACGTTTCCGCGTCAAAAATTGGCGAAGCTTCCGTTTGCGTTTGCCGCTTCCAAAGTTAGTTCTCTAGCTCCGTAATGAGGAGAGGAACAACTTTTGTTCTTGGTACTTGGTGGTTTGGTGCTTGGATTTCCAAATAATCTCACTTTTGAGCAACTTTTTTTTTCTTTCTGCTAATAGAAAACTGAATGGGAAGAGGAATGAGAAGAGTACTGTTACATGCAATAAGGAAGGAGGGAAACGTGTTTCTGCCTTTGCTCTTGCCACTCCTTCATATATATAGGCACATATATGTGCCACCTCATCCCACATTAATAGTATAATATTACTTAACCCTTCATCACTTAACCAGTCTTGTCGCAATTAGCAGATAATTCCTTAATTAACTGCCCGGTAATTTAACTACTCGTAATTAAATTAATTTATCCTTCATCCACTAATTTTAATTCAACCTCCAAAATAAATATTTATATATATATTTACACAAAATATACATACATTAAATATTTTACAATTATTCCTCAAAATACACTTAATATTAAATCCATAATTTAATTTTTAAATTTAAGGGTCTTACACTATACTTTTGGATAGCTGATTGCAAGTGGAACAGCAACACCGCCGCTAAGCAAAGTCCCAAGTATTCCAGCAAAGTTGGTAAAAACTAGAATAAATCAATCATACTAACTAACTAAGTAAATAATGTACATAAGGTTTAAATAAATTGTTTAGTGTCAACAAGTTCAATCATATTTCATTCTCAGCTTATTATTATTGACTAAAAGCTACTTACAATTTGACAAAGGATGAAAATATCTTCAATGGATTGACTCCCACATTTAGTGGACAGAAGAGATTCGATCGATCAAGTTAGAATCGCCATCATCAACTTCAATTGCCTTTCAATGGTCATAGTTCAAGCAGAGAAGAGTTTCCCAGAATGTTTTCGGGCATCTGACATTGTGACTGATATTTCTTGCCCGAGCATCTACTATCAGTCTCTCTTTCACAACATCATCCTTTCTCCTTATTCAAACCTACCCACACAACTAGTAGCAGAATTACTACGTAGTATACAAGAAGCACCAACATGGACACTGGGCACCGCATTGGCACTTAGACACTAACAATAATTTAAAAAAATGAAAATGATTATATGCATCCATATGTCACCGACACATGTCAGACACGAGCACGCCTTCAATTTGAAGTGTCGTTGCCACATAGATTACTATTATTCTATCTTGCTGAAAAGGCAGATACAAAATCCATTAAAACATTTTCAAGTAAATAAATAAAAACTAGTGAGTGAAAATGGTGAAAAAAGAAGTTTTGTTTCAGCTTTGCATTTCATCAAACAGTTGCAAGTCAAAACAAATTTTCTAAACAAACTTCTCCCTTGAAAAACTATAACTCCAATCTTTACCCTAATTTTAATATGGAACAAATATTTCAGCTTAGCATTCTCATATTCAATTTCAAATATTCCAAATTTTGATTAAAAACAACATTGAAATTAGTTTATGAATAAAGAAGAAAGAAAGAGAAATCCGCACAGAATATCCTAGAATTCACAGCAAAAGCCCTTCCTCATAATACCTAATTAATTAATCATATAACACTATTTAATTTGGGAATAAGGTTACAAAGAATAAGAAAGAAGATTATTACTTTCCGGTGCAAGTTCTGAGAGCTCTTCGGTTTTTTCGCATTTCTTAACGAACTTTCCAGGTTCAACCTCCTCCGTTGTGCACTGTGATTTCACGATTTTTCTGATGGAATATCGTTCGTCGAAATCTGAAGAGGTGGAGTTGAGAATCGTCGTCGCTCCAAACCCAACCCATTTTCGAATCTCAATTTTTGCTTTCGTAACATCTATCTAAAACACTTCTCGTTGGTGAAAGAAATTGATATTATTGAAACTTTTAGGTTTTTCGACGTTGTTAGTATTGGTAAAGTTTCTTATCGGAGACTTGGTGAAATTGAAGTGAAGCACAGTGGCGGAGAAATTGAGAAGAAAAAAAAGGTGGAGAGAGAGAAGAGAAGAAGAAGGAAGGAAAAGAAACAAGTAATACGAATGACAGAAAGAGGAAAATGGGTTTTGCGCGTGTTTTCTAATTTGTTGATTAATTTAGGGGAATTTTTTTTTTTAAAATGCTTGTTAAATCGGTTTAATATACGAGATCTAACAAATCATTAATTTTTTTTTAATATGTTTGTTAAATCGGTTTAATATAACAGATCTAACAAATTATATGATTTTTAAAAAAAAATTCTTGTTGGAACGGTTTAATATAACAGATATAACAAATCATTCAATTTTTTAAATAAAAAAATGCTTGTTAGAACGGTTTAATATAACCGATCTAACAAATCATTCAATTTAAAAAAAAATGATTGTTAGAATGATTTAATATAAAAGATCTAACAAATCATATAATTTTTTTTAACATGCTTATTAGAACGGTTTAATATAACAGATCTAACAAATCAAATAAATAATAACAAATTTGCTACCGCCTATTTATTACATTAGGTGTATAACAACTGATCTAAAATCGCAGATGTAATAAGATTAAATTGCACTAGTGAATTAAATTCAATAGCTCGAACTTGATATGATTTTATCTAGGACATGTGTTATCCCTTCGCGTTGAGAGACTAACCTAGTTGTTCACATCATTGGTTCAGATTATTATTTTGTAATTTAAATTAAACAAATATGCATTCTCCCAAGTATGTACATGTTTCTTTATTTACTGCTCCTATTGTATTCATCACGAATTCATAGCAGAAAACAATATCACATAAAATAAATCATGCAAGTCTAAATTCCTCCGCAATCAAATAATGAACAACAATGTACACACTAAGATGTTAGCTGGGGGTGCAGAAAGTCTTTTTACAATTAGATATTAAGTATGGCTTCTAATGAAGCATCTTCTGAAATTATAACCTGTCGAGTCAATTACTCTTACCCTCCTTTGAACCAATCCGTTGCAAGTAATGTTCTGCATCCAAGGCTGCCATACACCCTGCACCAATAATTTGATTTCCATTATTCTTTGGAAGAATAAAGCTTTTGCTACATATACCTGATTCTGATTACATTATGCATATTATAGTTGATACTTGATAAGTAAAATAGCAAACAAACAGTCACCACTACAATAGAACATATACACAACATAAATCAGCAATCAAGCGATGGTTATGTTCATAAAGTCAAACGATTTTTCTATTAGTAATACATAAGCAATGAAAAAATGTAATATCAAGCCAAAAAACATGAAGAAAATGAAATTAACATAAGCTACTTTCATACATGTTATCAAGGCCTCCTACTTTTATCAAAGTAGGTCCCTTATTTTCGCACTTATTTCCCAAACAAAAGAAAATGTGATCAGAAATGAAGCAATAAACAAGTAGTGAAATGTAAACTTCAAGATCCCCCCACACAAGTACTGTAAATCACATTTTAATATCATTATCACTTATCAAAATGAGAATTTGAGGCTAACCATATTTTAACAACATTTCATGGGTAATTTTATCAACGCCAGAAAGAATTATATCTTTATACTTCCACATAAGTTTGAAGATATTGAATAATTAACCTAAATATATAAATGAGTAGTGTATTTTCTCAAAGTTATTCCTGTAATATACCTAATTTATTTCAGAAAAAAAAAAAAAAGAAATTTATTTAGAGTAACTATGACATCTAAGCTCTAATAGAGCACGTGCTTCACAGAAATACCATTATCATACAGAGTTAATGAATGGGGTGAAGTTAATTTACTAGACACTAATATCTAACACCTAAAGTCTTTGGCAGGTGTTCTCTCTAACAATTAATAAAAGGTCAGAAAACTGGGATTGTACTTGTTGGTGCAACCAATGTTTAAAAAAATATCTAAAATCACAAATGTGGGTTTGGCGAATTTTTACGTCTCCTTAACAATAACACGACCACAATTGTGTTTGCATAAGCTGTATTTAACCAATGCAATCGTGAATCAAAACCTTGGGTGCAACACTGGGCATCAGAAACTATGCTGAATGATATGCAGCATGTGATTTTTACTGATTCGAGCAAGTTATTGGCAAATAAAAATGGAATGCATTAATAATAAGGATTAAAGAAAAAACTCAATATTTCAAAACTAGTAACATATTAACCTTAGTCAGGTCAAGGGTTTTCTAAATAAAGGTCCGCAACCGCGACTGAGGCGGTGGCATAGTGGTTTTTGATATTGCAGAAGCGGCAAAACAACTGCCATTGAGGCTGCATCAGCAACATTTGACTGCAATTCTCCACGATATCAAAGATCACGACACTATTGTTACCACTACTGTTATTATTTAAAATCCTAGTCACAACAAAGACTCATCACAATAATCTAATTTCTTAAAAGTATATTGAAATACATTTACAAGACACAGAGTTCCAAAACCAGGAATGACATGAATGTATAACATAATAGCAATTACAAAACAAGTTAAGAGCAATCTAATGTTTTTTCAAATGAATGTAATGAAGAAACAAAAAAAATTTACCAGTGCCAGCAGCAGTAATAGCTTGTCTATATTTCTTATCCTGAACATCACCAGCAGCAAAAACTCCTTCAACACTAGTCATTGTAGTACCTGGCTTTGTCACAATGTAACCATCACAATCCAATTCAACTTGACCCTCCAAAAACTTAGTAGCAGGTTCATGTCCAATTGCAAAGAACAAACCAGAAACCTTCAAATCAAAAACATCACCATTCACCAAATTCTTCACTTTGAGTCCCCCAAGAACCCTACCCTTTTCATCTCCATATGCACCAACCACCGCTGAATTCCACAACACTTCAACCTTTGGATTCTTCATCACCTTACCCTGCATCATCTTACTAGCCCTAAAACTCTCCCTCCTATGAATTATGTAAACTTTTGAACCAAATTTGCTGAGGAATGTAGCTTCCTCCATCGCCGTGTCGCCACCGCCGACAACAGCCAGCGGTTTGTTTCGGAAAATCGGAGCTGCGCCGTCGCACACGGCACATGCCGATATTCCACGGTTCCAGAATCCGTCTGGAGCGTCGCCGGAGCCGTTGAAAACTAACCGTTTTGCGATGGCCCCAGTGGCGATTACGACGGATTCTGCCTCCACCGTGGTGGAATCGGTTATTATCTTGAATGGATGCTTTGAGAAATCCACCTTGGTAACTGTTTCGGTTATGATTTCAGCGCCGAAACGCTGCGATTGTTTGCGGCAGTTGTCCATAAGTTCGGCGCCGAGGATGCCGTCCGGAAATCCCGGGAAATTCTCGACGTCAGTTGTGGTGGTGAGCTGACCGCCTGGAGCAGTGTCGTTTGCCATCCAGCCTTCGAATAGAATCGGCTTAAGTTCGGCTCGAGCGGCGTAAATGGCGGCTGTGTGAGCCGCTGGACCGCTTCCAATTATACATAGCTTCGTTTTGAGTAACTGGCGACCATCGAGTAGGTCGCAAGAAGAATAGTCGGAAGAGTCGGTGTCGGAAGAAGAGGTGGCGGCGGCGGCGACGGCGGAAGTTGAGGAAGCGAGCCCTATAGCAATGAGGTTGCGGGCTTTGGTAAAGAAGTTGTTTGGGAAAATTCTCATTTTGATTTTTTTCTTCTATTAATTTTTTCTTTTCAAAATTTATTTTTTAATATTTGAAAGAGGTTAGTATTAGAAAAATTGAAATGTTTTTGTGCTTCGTTTGTTTGAGGATGGAAACAAACGTCTTATTTGTTCTTTGCTTTGTCTTCTTGTCTTTGATTTGTTAGTTTATTGAGTAGTTACGTCTTGGGGTTGGTCCCAAAAACTTAAATTATGAAAGTTGCTAACAAGACATTGTTGAAGAAATTTTTTTACTAACAAGACGAAAGGAATTGGATTCAACTATGGTTTGAGTCTGCTTGATTAGGAGTAGTTAGGTGGCTTAGTCTATCATATATAAGATTTTTTTAAAAGGTCGAAATCTTTAAAGAAGTTTATTTAGTTAAAAAAAGTCAAATCATATGATAAGATTTGTTGGTTTATCATTTCGATCTATTTAAATAAATATAAATGATATTTTGTTAGATATTAAACATTTAGTAATTTATAGATATTAATTTTTTTTAGTTTTTAACATATTTAAATGTATTATTATAAAATAGAATTGAAGTAGGATATATATAAAATTATATTCTTCAAATACAATGTTAAATATCAAAATATAATTTAATTTCATTAACATAGTAACTCGTTAATATATTTAAAGATACTTTTTATTACTTATTCAAATATGTTAGAATGAAATATGTTTTTAAGTATGCTAACACATAGAGTTGTCAATTTCACTAGCTCATTAATTATTGGTCTCAGCCCACATGTTTGAGGGGCAAAAAAATTTCATAGTTAAAAAGACTCTAAAAACTAAAAAGTTCCTAAAATTTTATTGACTTAGTGGGACATATGGATCCACTTTTTTCAAATTGTTTTTTCAATTTTTTCTAAAAAAAATTCAACAATTTTTTTTATTTTTTTCTGAGAAATAATTTTTTTTCCAATTTTTTCCTCAATTTTATGATAAAAAATGATTTACAAATTTTTTTTATTTATTTTTCCCACATTTTTTTGAGAAAAAATTGATTTAAAATTTTTCTGAGAAAAAAAGTTTTTGAATTTTTTGAAGTACCTTCCTCGCGTGACGTTCGGACGATTTTGTCGTCTCTACCTCGTGCACCAGCGCCCACTAGAATTATAAAATAACAAGAAAAAAATCAGTTAAAAAAAATCAAGTTTCCCGGTAGTATGAATTTGCAGAAAACTTCCGGAAAACTTAAAAATCAAGTTTTCCGGTAGATTTACAAAAAACGCTCGCTTTTTCCGAAAAACTTGAAATGATGGAATGATAAAATTTTCAGATTTTGTTTTATAGAAGGGCAAAACCGTCTTTTTCTTATGTTTATGGGGGTATAAGTATAATATGGGGGGTATGGGGTAAAATCTTCGATTTTTTAAGGAGGCTTTAGACTTTGGGGCTTAATTGACAGTTCTACTAGCATGTCATATCAATCTTCTATCAATGACAGACTCAGATTTACAAAAAACTTTACAAAACTTTTTTTCAAGTTTCCCGGTAATATGAATTTGTAGAAAACTTTCGGAAAATTTAAAAATCAAGTTTTCCGGTAGATTTACAAAAAACGCTTGCTTTTTCCGAAAAACTTGAAATGATGGAATGGTAAAATTTTCAGATTTTATGTTTTTATAGAAGGGCAAAACCGTCTTTTCCTTATGTTTATGGAGGTATAAGTATAATATGGGGGGTATGGGGTAAAATCTTCAATTTTTTAAGGAGGCTTTAGACTTTGGGGCTTAATTGACAGTTCTACTAGCATGTCATATCAATGACAGACTCAGATTTAAAAAGTAAGTTTACGACAGGCCATAGGAGTTTAAGACTTGAATATTTTGACATGTCAAACTTAAACCTTGCAAAACTTAACTCAGCTCAACCTATTATCATCCATACCCCTTTCCAAGATGTTGGGTGATTTTGAATTTTTTTTTTTTGTTATTGAAGGTTGGCTGATTTTGATCACTTAGTGTATTTTGGAGAAAATTGTAATTAAAATAAATTAGTAAAAATTATTAGGATGAAAAAAAAAAGAAAGGTTGATTAAGAGAGAGATAAAAATAAAGTCATCAAAGCTATAAGATGATTGTTCGAAAGTCAAGAAGCCTTGCAGAATCGGTTTTAGGGAGTCAAAATCGAGGAATTTTGTAAACCACAATTTTAATTCTTAAAAGTGTGGAGCGTTTCTATATTTGTTTTTTACTCAACCAAAAATTCAAATTAGTTCTCGAATCATCAAAATAATGTGAAGAAAATACAACTTATTATCATACAATTGAGTAACATTTTGATTATATGAGCACTAAGTTGAGTTCTAGTCGAGTCAAAGACAAAAATAACAGTGTTCGATATTTTCCAAGACTAAAATGGTGTTTTACCGAATTGTTCTTACTCCCAAAAGCACTTTGGAATTACACATTTGAACAAACAAATATTTGTCTTTTTACTTTTAAAAATTTTGTTAAGCAAGTAAATAAGCTAATCAACTAAAATAAAAGAGCCATTAGAAGGAGAATAATCTTCAATTCAGATTTAGTCTATGGAAACTAAAGGAAAACAAGTTAAATAATGATTATAAATATTAGCAACGTGTTTAACATGATTTAAAGAATATAAAACGAAAGAGCAAACATGTATTTGATGTATGTATTTTTAGACAAAAATATTAAATTTCTTTGTTTAGATATGTATTTGTATAATCTTACTCTCTTTTTTTTTTAAATGTTGTTGGATAAAATCCTTTGAATCAAAGTTTATTTTTTCAACCTTTCAATATGAACACAATCAAAAAACAATCATAACTTTTATCATGAATAAAATAAATTAGAAAACAACCAAAAACATCAGGACAAATATGAAAGAGGAAATCAATTCAACGTCAACGATTATAAAATCAACTCAATATCAACAATAGAAAACAATCATAAAATCAAAGGAAATCAAAAAATTATTTTATCAACACAATAAGTAAATCAAGGAAATTAAGGCAAATATGAAAAGAGGAAAAACAGGAGAAAAAAAACGGTACATTTGGAGAGCGCGACGGTGGAGAGGGAGAAGAGAGCAGCAGTGGAGAGGATAGCAAGGTGGAGAGGGAGGGGAGAGAAATACAATAAGTTGAGGGTAGAGAAGGAGAAAGAAACGTGAGTTGGAAATAGCAAAAATGAAAAAATATTTCTTAACTTTTATTACGTTGAAAATAGATTATTTTAAGGTTTAAAAAATTTGATTAAAAAATGATAAGTGTATCATATTCTGTCTCCTTATCCTGACCATCAAACGGACCCAAAATATTTCTGAACAAGATGACACATGAAAATGAAGACATTGATGAAATTTGCATGAGATCACAAGGCGTTTTAATAAGTTAATTTAATCACAATCATTTAATTTGATTTAAGGGTTCCTATTTTATTTTTTCATATCTCACATCTCACGATAAGATACTCCTCTCACTTAATATATCAATTATATATATTGACGAAGGATCAAATTATAGTTTAGGTTAATTTGGGTTGCTAGGCTTAACGGGTCAACGTGGACTCGTGAACACCCATGATTCACATCTTTCATCTTCATATTCGTCCAAAGATTATGCATCTTACGACAGTAAAATAAGAAGGCTACAATATATGTGTAGAATCAATCGCCTTTGGTTACTAGTTGGACAAACAAAAATTTAGGGAGAAGGTTCTTCGAATGTGGTTAGTACAAGAATAATAAAGGGAGAGCATGTAGCTTTTTTATGTAGCATGAAGATGAGATTAACGAGTGTGACAAAAAGACTACCAATGCTATGTTATATAACAATGATGTATTAATTGCAAATCACCTATTGCATCTTCCCTAGGATTTTGATTCACAAACCACAATAATGAATCTCAATTGTCAATTTGCAATCCAACGATTTTAAATACACAACACATTTTGATAATTTTACACGGTATTTGATCTCAACCATCCATTTCAGATCCGACGGTCTAAATCAATGCAGTAATTACATCAAATCCAATTTCATCTCCTTCTTCGCCATCTCCTTCATGTGATTTTTGTTTATTTGACATTTTTAATTTTATTTTAATAAAATAAAAATGCACACTATCTCATTTGAGTTCACATCATCATTATTAAAATTGGTCACCTCTACTTAATATTGGGGAAACTTTTGTAGGGAGTTGCCAAATTGTGAAGGGGAAGTATAAAGGGGACCAATATTATTCTCAAAAGTGAAAAACTTAAACGACAAGATACTTGGGGTCTAAAGTTAAATTAAGCCTTAAATAAAGTAGTGGATTTTTTAATAGTAATAAGGACATATTTCTTCTAGAATGAAATATAAACAAAATTGATAGTTGAAAGGTTAATGTATCTAGTTAAAAATTTAGTTCAGTTACTGTTGGAAATGATGATGACATTAACAAGAGATTGTTGGAAATGATGATGATATTAATGAGAGCTAGTTGGTGTGAATTGAAAAAAATAAGAAAATCCCACATAGCAGGAATACACACTAGTAGTGTTTATAAAGTGGATTTGGTTGAGATGAAGAGAAAAAAATGATTAAGGTGGATAATAATGAAGTGTGGAAGGAATGTGTGAAGGTTAGTGTTTATTTGTTTATTTCAACTTCGTATAGCTTGTTCGTGTTTTTGGGAAAGATCGTGCTACTGGTAAAAGGGGGTGCTCCCCCTGCTGATAATGTCGAGGAGATAGATAAGGAAGAGGAAGAACAAACTAATTATGAGAATCACCATATTTTTGTCCATCACAATCTAGGAGAAACAATGACCAAGTGGAAATTCAATCAAAGAGAAGAAACAGAGGAACACATATTATTGCTAATGGTATTTTTGAGTTAGGAAAAACTTTTGGGAAATGGCTTCAAAAAAGTTCAGAACGATTGGGTAAAAATGTGTTTGATGATTCAAGAAACATTATGAATGAGTTGAAGAAAATGCAGCTAACAGAACAAGAGCGTTTTGCTACAACAGACAAAATATTATATGTGCCACATCGCTTGCACATATTTTGGGGTTGTGATGATGTTGATCATTTTGCATTTGTTGAGTTGTTGATCTACTAGTTCTATTTTTGTACTTGATTTTACTTATCTAATTTTGGTATATTTTACTTTTGTTGGTTTATTTTGTATGGTTTGTTGAAACATGTAAGACAATATATTATTCTTTATGATACTTTATTGCTGTTACGTAATCAATAGTTTTAATTTGATACAGTGTGTTGGAAATTTTAATAATATATGTTTTTTTTTAATATTATATGTTTTTTTAGTAGCGTAAATAATTTTTTCAAGTATATAAAATTACTTCATAAATTATTTACATTTTTTTAGCATTTTTTATTTATTTATAAAAAAAATATATGAATGTTATTTTGAAAGAAAAAAAATTAAATAGATTATAAGGACAAATTTGTTATTTTATCACAATATAAGTCATATCATTTGGTTATCTGTTGTGTATCAAACATTGAATATAATAAATTAATTTTATCAAGTTTGTTATCATGTGCATATCAAACACATGACATGGTAACTATTTATCATGTGGATATCCTATCTTGTCTCTATCCTTATCTTGTCTCTATCCTGCTCCTTATCTTATCATGTCTCTATCCTATCATGTCCATCAAATAGACTATTTGTGTTTTTATTTTCTAAAATGTGTGTTCATTTTATCTTGATGAGAGACTTTTAAGTGAAATATTGTCATAGAGAGAAGATGAACTGCTAGATTATGAAGATACATTTCCAAAAATATTGAAAATAATTTTTGACATTTTCATTGTTTTTAGAAATGTAGATAATTGTTCATTTTACAAAATCTTTTACTTCCTTGTCAACAAGTAAAACAACATAAAATTTAAGAAATTAAAACAAGAAATGTTTTCACAAACTAAACGCGCCTTTATATTCTCAATCGCTAACACCATCAATGAATGCTCCTCAATTCTATGGAGAAAAATATACTCCCTCTAAAATAAAATATAAACAAAAATAATAGTCGAAAAGTTAATAATGTATTTGATTAAAAATAAAGAATAAATATATCAACATTTTAATTAATTTTTTGTTTATATTTTATTTTAGAGTAGTATAATTTAAATATACACCTAAGTCCACACTAATAAGTAAATCGAGAAGAGAGAAAATATATATTAAATAGTTCAAAACTATATTATATTCGGTGCACACATTATAATTTGATGTACAAAAATAATTTCTATATATATAAACTACACACAAAACATGTGATTTTTTAACAAATAAATTTAATCACATCACTTATAAATCTTGGTGGGGACATATGGTAATAATGTCCCCAACAATTTTTTTTAAATAAAAATAATCTAAAAAATAATTACAAAAAATATTAATTAAAAAAATATAATCTTTCAACTTAAATTTCAATTGTATGTGTTTTGAATTTTGCTAGAGATATTAAAATCAAACTAATGATATGATAAATTCAAAAAAAAAATTAAAAATCAATTAAATTGATTTTTTTTTTCTGTTTCGAGTTCAATTTGAATCGAACTAAATAAACTCAATCTCTGTTGATTTGAGTATGATTTTACTTTATTTAAAATTGACCACTGATATTTGAATAAAATCATTTAACTATATCAGTAGTGTTATATTAAATATGTGTTGTATTTAAGGATTTTTTAACCATTTACCTATTATTTTTCTCATTGTAGTTTAAAAAGAGTTTACATTATTGTTTTAATAGTATAAAAAATATAATGTTTGAAAAAGAAAATTTTATATTTTTAAAATATGTTAATTTTTATTAATGTTAACTTGATTGAACTGAACCCAAATCAACATGTTATTCATCGATTTGGGTTTAATTTTGTGATTAAAATTGTAAAAACTCAACCAAACTAATTATCTTTTTTATTTAGATTTTTTTCTCTCTAAACATACCAAACAAAGCAATGTATTTTTTTTTGCAATTGCGTTTGCAAAAAAATTTGTGTGTTACTTAGCAACTTTACAACTCAAGGTTCTATTATACAATAAAATACTATATATATTTAATTTATCAATTAAAATTTTAAAAATTTGACACTCAAAATATTTGTTCAAACTCTACCACTGATTATGTTCATTTAACTTGATCTAAGGGTTTATAACCAAACTAATTATATTTTTTATTTAAATTTTTTCTCTCTCTCCAAACATACCAAACAAAACAATGTGTGTTTTTTTTTTTGCAATTGTATTTGCAAAAAAATTTATTTGTTTGTGTGAAAACTTTATTTAAGGGTTTATAACTTTATCTAAGGGTTTAGATCACAACTTTACAACTTAAGGTTCTAATATACAATATAAAATATTATATTCAATTTATCTATTAAAATTTTAAAAATTCAAACTCCACGAGTTATCACGTTCATATAACTTGGTTTATGGATTTATAACTTTCGATTATTAAGTGTAATAACTCTCTTAAGTTTTTTATTACTAAAAAATAATATTTATTTGTTGATACATTAAAATTGATGGTAATTATATCAATAGAAAAATACAATTCTAATCGAAAAATATAATTCTAAGCCGCTAAAACAAAAACGAATAATATATGAGTAAATTCACGTCAAAATTACTCCGATAATTTTTTTAATAAGAGCATAGATGAAACTACAAGACTTGTCGGTTAATTAATAACTCAAACTAAAATTAGTAGGTGCCTCATCAACATCAGCGATGATATTAGAATCCAGATATTGTCAATTAAATTTATATTATTACTTTTTATACAGTTAAAATTAATAATTAATTGTTATATTAGTATTTCTTTTACCTGAATTTAAACTTATATCCTCTCATTCTTAATCTTTAGTTCAAACAACTTGAATTACCTACTCACCCCATTAATTTTATATTGTTAGGAATATACCATGGGTGCTAAACTAACTAAGCTATATAACAATGAAACGAATTATAAATTGAAGTACACGATTGTCTCCCTCTAATTTCTATTTATAAATGTCAACATTGCTTTTACCTTTAGGCACTTTATTTATCGTTGGTTTAGTCAAAAAATTAATGTCGTGTTAGGTGGTAATCCAAACCCTGGAATCTTCACGGCAACTTGCCATCAATCAAAATTAAGAAAAGAAAAATCAACGCGCTAATTCAACAAAATTTCCAATGAACACATATTTTACATAATCAATATTTGTCTAAAAAAAATACATTTGCAGAGACACGACTCATTACCGATGCAAAACTCAGGATGAATTATACATTAATCAAATTCTTATATATATATATATATATATATATATATATATATATATATATATATATATATATATATCAAAAAGATGAAAAAAAACAAAGGATGAATAAAAAAATAAGGAAGTAAAGCTAATACCTGCATATTAATTTTTTGTATAAACCGGATAATTTTGTGTTTGTGATTGCAGTGACTAATTCTAAAATTGGATAGAACAAAGTGCACATATATTAAATATATTAATATAATGATATAATCTGTAAATTGTATACCAAAAAACATTCATGAATTTCTCTCATGAATCTGAATAATTGGGTCTTGAATCTGGTCTTTAGATGAAATAGATGTTCTTTTGATGAACTCCAAGCAATCTTCAATAGCCTCTGCATAAAAAGAATTAGTCCTTCCATAAGATGATCTCATTTTCCAATAATAATCTTGATCCTTAATTTCTTCCTCTTTAATCAAACTTCTCCTACTACTACTACTGTTTCTTTTGAACCCACTTTTCCTACAAAACACTTTCTTCAAAAATTGAAGAGCTTCACCATATGATATTTTCCAATTATCAAAGAACCTAAGAAATAAATTGAACCTTTTGCGTAGCCTCAAAACATAAAACTTTCTTAAGTTTAATCTAAAACCTTTGCTGCTTCCATTTCTAACTTTGTTGTAGCTCATGTGACTCATGTTTCAGGGCCCTTGATTAGTTTCTATGCAAATATTAATTTGGAGGTTTTTTTAGGTAATGATAATTGTGTTGTGAAGAGAAGATGGAAGCAAGGTGTTTAGGAATTTGAGGCTTTGATATATATTTCTTAAGTATGATATTTGAGATTAAACTTATGGAAGTTATGAATGTTGTTCAAATATAAATTTAATTGAAGGGACCATATACATCAAGGTATTGAATCATTTGGTAGAGTCATATGGGACAATGGGAAACCCATAAAAAATGTAGAAAATGACTATTTCTTTTTCAAAGTAGGTGATTACTACAGCGGAACAAGACTGATAGTCAGTTTCAAATTTGTGAATTTCCCATTTTGGGTTTTTGCTCTAACACATATTAGTAATTATATTTGATTTTCAAAGCTTTGTAAGTCGTATAGGCAAGTTTGACTTCTTAATTATTCCATTTGAAATAGAATGAAATATAAGTAAAACTTGTAATTGAAATATTAATAGATTTGATTAAAAATTTAGTTTAAATATATTAATTTTTCAACTATCATTTTTGTTTATATTTTATTATAACATGAGTAGCTTTTATGGCGTAATGACTATTTTCTCACTTATGGGTGTGAGGCCCACTAAAACTTTTATACTTTAGTCTTTTCTCATAAGAGATTTTCTTCTTCCAGACCATCAAGTCAACTAGAACATAATTTAAAATTTAAAATTCATTTCGAGGATTAAATCGTTAAATTTAATTCATTAATTAAATGGTTTGAAAATTTAAGTTTGTTAACTGAATGAATTAAACATAAATTCTATGTAGTTCGACTAGTTTGATTTATAAATTGATTATATATATAATATTTAAATTATATTTTACACTAGGACTAATTCTATTGTTAAATATATATGTGTGATAGTGAGATATCTTGGATAAGATTTTGTGTGTTGAATTGTTGATTATATTTAATTGAAATATTATGTAAAACAAACTGATGATTAATAATGACTTAAATCATAAAAATAATTCATTTTATATTTTAAAAACATTTTTCACATACTTAATTGACAATTATTGTCTAAAAATTACAAATAAATTATTGATTTAAAATGTCAAAGATTAAAAAAAAACGTTGAGTTTTGAATTATGTGATTCAAGCTAACGATCTTAAAAAGTTGTTTACAAACTTGAATTAGAGTTCGAGTAAAAATAAAAGATTCATATCAATCTCAAGTTGAGAAACGACAGGTAAAAGAAATGTTGATACTCTATATTTCATATGTAAAATATCATGCTTTCATGTCTGCACTCGGACTAGCTGGAAGCCCGAATGGAGTATGTATTCAGTCTAGTGAGTTATATGCCAAATTGCAACTTGCATATTAGAATGCAAACTACAAATAATTTAATTTATATATATATTGTTAAATGTATTTGACACTATCAGTCACTCATAACTATCCAATCATTTGTCACTACCAAGACAACCTAGGTCTCTCTTCTTTTTTATCCAATATAGAGCAGGTGGTTTAAAGACAATTTTTTTGTCCATAATCACTCATCCAATTCATATTTTTTTTCAATTTATTTAAATAAGTGATTTTCTTATATATTTTCTTGTATTCGTTTGGTTCAAATTGACAAAATAACTTTGATTTATTACAAATTTTAATGTTACATATCCAGATACATATGTATTCCAGACACATGAATTTTACCATATTTGTAGATATCTTGTGATTTTTTGCTAGGTTGACGTTTTTCAGGATCCTTTAAAACATTCTAGAATTCCTATAATAATTTTAAAATTGAGCCCCTAATAAAAAGAATGTTTAAATGCACTTTTGGTCTTCTATTTTGTCCAAAATGAACTTTTAATCATTTCGTTTCTAAAACTAATTTTTGGGGTCCATATTAACTAATTTTTAGAATTTTTTTTGTCATCACAATTTTTGATGATGTAACACTCTCATTAATTATGTGACATTTATATGTGGTTGAATTTCTTTTATATTCTTTTTTTATTCAAAACTCTTCATTATACCCTACATTAAAATTTATGTATCAAAATGTTCTACTTTTTTGACCTTCAGGAGGTCGCAAGACAGAATGCGACTTTTTTTCTCCAATAGGTTTGCAACCATCTGTTGTCATTTTTTATAACAAATGATTAATAGTTAATTTAATAAATAAAAATAGATAAAAAAAACTCAAATTATATTAACAAAATCAAACAAAATACATCTAATGAACAAAAAATACATCAAAGTTAGTACAGTTATGTAGATGTACCAAAATAAATAACATATTATATTATTTTAACAACTCTATCTTATTTTTCTTTCGGATACCATGTTCAGTTTTGCAACAATGCTGCACATAGGAGGAAATTGTTAACAAAATATATTGAAGTTGTTAATTTATATGCGGCTGATAAAATTTGTTTTTTTATAATTATTTATATTATTTTTTATTTATTAAATTAAAAATTAATCATTTGTTGTAAAAAAAATGAAAATAGATGGTCGCATTCCCACCTTGCAACCTCTTAAAAGGTAAAAAAGAAATATAATATTTTGATATATAAGTTTCAATGTAGGGTATAATGGAGAGTTTTAAATGAAAAGAGAATATAAAAGTAAAATATCGCTTAGATGTTGTTAGTAATTTTATTAATATATTAAAATATTTAAATACAATATTTAAAATTAATTTTTATTATAATTTAAAATTTGAAAATATTTATATAAAATATTTAAAATTAATTTATTTTATTTTACATATTTGAATATTATTTTCAACATTTAAATTTATTACATTTTTAATATTTATTTTATTTAATATTAAAAAATTTAAAAATAAATTTATTTTATTTATAAATGAAAATATTTTAAATTTATTTACTTTATCCAACAATAATTTATTTATTTTTAAATATTTAGATGAAATATTTTGAAATTTATTTATTTTATTTTAATATAGAAATAATAATAATATTAATATAGTACCTCAATTTTGTCCGACTAATTAAAAATATTTAAAAATAAAAAATAAAAATATTTTGCACTTATTATTATCAAGTAAAAAAAAAGTTTTTAAATTTGGTGCAATGTTGAATTTATATGTGTTTCCGTTACATTAAAATTAACACATAAAATAAAATAATTAATTAAAATAATTATAAAAAAGAAATAGAAGGGTTTACTTGTTGCACTTTCTTTCTCCATTTTTTTCTTCTTTCCTATTGTCAGAGTCATGCTCTATCTTTACAACCATGCTTCCTCTTTATTTTTGTTTTTATCTTAATAAAGGTATTATTTTCACCATTTAAACACTTAATCAAAAAGCATAGCCACTTATTTCCTTAAATGTTTGAAGTTGCTTCCTCTTTATTTTTATTTTTTTTTTGTTTTTATCTTAATAAAGGTTTTATTTTCACCATTCAAACACTTAATCAAAAATGCTAGCCACCTATTTCCTTAAATGTTTGAAGTTGCTTAATTTTTGAACTAAAACAATGAAAAATTCAGGACTTGGTTTTACATCATAAACACTTGGACTAACCACTTAGTGTTATAAATTGAGAACAAAAAATCACTAAAGAGGAGGAGATTTTCTAATCACTAAAGAAAAACAAGAAAATAGAGAGAGTAAGGAGCAGAAGAGAAACAATAAATCAAAAGAGAAAAAACAAACACATTATTAGGAAGGAAAAACAAACAGAAAAAAGAGATTAAGGTATTTCTTTCATCTTTACTCTACAATCAATGTCTTTGTTATTCAAATTATGAATGAAAAATGAAACTTGTTGTTGTTATACAAAAATTATGTTTTGATTTGTGGGAGTATAAACAAAAATAAGTTATGAAGAAAATAGTAGAAAATATAAAACTAAAAACTCAAACCTCTAACGATGGTGTCGCCGAAGAAACAATATTTTTTGCTGCCTTGCTCACCCTCTCGATCTATTTTTCTTTCTCTCAATGTTTTGTTTTCTATCTCTAAATCTCTTTCTCCCTTTCAATCATCATACTTCTCTATTTAAATATTTTCTCTTCCCTTTTTGTTTTTTTCTTTTTTTCTTTTACGATTATCTTTTCTATTCTTTCTATTATGTTTGCCATGAAATGAAATGTGTTTGGCCTTGCTCTTATTCTGTTTGCTATTCTTCTACTGTACCTGTGTTCCAGCCATGCTTCCTCCATTTTCTACATGCTATGTCTATTCATCCTATTGATGTAACCACTACTAGTACCTTTTGATAATATCCTCTAGTTTTTTTTTTAATTTAACTTTAACAATTAAACTTTTTTTTTGTTTTTTTAAAACTACAGTTATACTCTTTCTAAAAATTTGAATTTAATTTATTTATTAGTTCAATATCAAATTCTATAAAAAAAAAAATAAGTATTGCATTTAAAAATTAGTTAATTGAAATATTTTTATTTTTTAAATCTCATCTTCATAGATAAACTAACAAATTAAAATTTATAAACGAATTAATAAATAAAAATCATTATTAAATATTAACTAGACATGACATCCTTTAATCCATGAGTAGTAGAATACGAATTATACAACCCGATAGTCTTAAAAAAATTATTTTTAAAAAGAGAATAAATGAATCTAAAATTAACTTTTTTAAATATTAGATTAATTAGATGTGACATCTTTTTAATCTTTGAGTTGTTAAGACACAAGTTGTACTACTTCGTGGTTTTAAGACTCAATTTTAAAATCGAAAATAATAAAAATATTTTTAAACGGATTAACTGGATGAAACATCCTTTTACTCCTTGAGTTTTGAGATACGAGTTGTACAACTTGATTTTCTTAAAATTCACATTTTTTTTTAATAATTCAAATCAAACAAACTCCTTTTATTTTCGTCAAAATTAACCTTTTAATAACTAAACACGATTTATTTAAAAACAATCAACACATCCGCATTTTCTAACCAAAAATTATGTAGCTTTGATTTATCCATCGCACCGGGAGATTTGTAGGAGCAAGATCACACTCTTGTCAAGCACATTAATAAAAAATTTCTTTTTTTGTTCCTCTTTTCTTTAAATACGTATTTATTTCAACATCATATTAAAAATAAATAATTGATATTCATATTTAATAATAAAGAGAAATAAATATATTTAAGTTAATACTAATTTTGCACAATTAATTATAGGTAACCGTATTTTAACGGATGTCGTAGGGTGCTAATACCTTCCCTACGCATAATCGACTCCCGAACTCAAAATTTGGTTTGAAAGACCATTTTTTTTTCTTTTTAAGGGTTTCCCAATGTTTTCTTAAATAAACTTTGGTGGCGACTCCATTGAATTCGAGAAACACTTGAAATTTAGGCCGCGACAGCTGGCGACTCCACTGGGGACCCTTAGAGAGTCAAGCCTAACATGATTAATTGTGCATAATTTTAACTCTATCTATATTTGTTTAATTTTCATTTTCTAATACTTTATGGGTTTATTATTAGTTGTCATTATAATATTCTTTTAAGTTAGTAAGTCATTTATTTAATTATTTTATTTATTTATATGTTTTATTAGCAATGTAGAGTTATTGAATTATGTTTATTCTACACCCTACACACACTTATGAGTGGAACCTTATACCCGGGTTTGAACAAAACTTAAGTTTAGTTTCGAGGTTGCGTAGTGATAGGCTTCTGGATGTACATCCTGTTTGGTTAGCATGAAGATCTCACCTAGAGTTTGATCCTATCAAGGGTATCGTCACTCCAAATAGTTTACCTATTGTTGTTGACAATATTCGAAAATAGGATTATTGGCTCTAGGAACCACATTTAGAATCATAGAGCCACCCTTGTGAGAGTTTCACTACATAAACCAATAGTCCATTTCATCATAAGAACATCCATATAAACCAAAAATAACTAATACATTCAAAACTTTATATATATATATATATATATATATATATATATATAAATACATTCACAATAATTATTCTACATAGTTTCATTCATATCTCATGATTTTTTTTTCTTTTTTCTTTTCTAAAAATAAAAAAAATAAATAATTAACTAAATAATTTCATCTTCATTCCATTCATACATACTCATAAATTTTTTTTAATAAAAAAACAGAAAAAAATCAATAAAGCTGTTTCCTCGACACCCTTATTGGACTCGCGCAAACTCCAAGATCATGGATGAACTTGAGCAAAACCAAGAAGTAATGAGAGCAGATGTTAGCCAATTGAAGGACAAGGTTGATCGAATCCTAGAGGCTATACAGGCTTTGGCAAAAAAGGAGAATACAGATGGGAATCCTCCAACTGCAAATGAAGAACACCAAACCACTCTTTCTCACCCACCAGGCTTTCCCCAACTACCCATCAATTCTATGCAGCAGCTATGCAATTTCCTATGTATGGTATCCCACCCGGTTATACTCCGCCCTTAGTCATCAACCCCATGGACAATAACCCAAATCACCCAGCCATCAATTCCCAAAGCTTAAACCAACCACAAATCCCATCTTCTCTCGGCTACGTGCCACCCCAAAACACTCTACCCTCAGAAAAAATTCCATTAAGTGCACCCCAAGCACCCCATTTCGATGCTAATGGAAATTGGCAACAACCTCAGTTTATTGGTGAAGATACACAGTCGAAAGAAAAATTACATGTTTTAGAAGAGCGAATAAAAGCAATGGAAGGTAGTAATGCCTATGGTCTTGATGCTTTTGATATGTGCTTGGTTCCTGATGTAGCAATCCCTTCAAAATTCAAGGTACCTGAGTTTGAAAAGTACAAAGGTGCCACATGCCCTAAAAATCATTTGACCATGTATTGTAGAAAAATGGCTTCTCATGCTCACGATGACAAACTTCTCATTCATTTTTTTCAAGACAGTTTGAGTGGGGCATCACTAAATTGGTATATGCATCTCAAGTGAAATCGAATCCGTTCGTGGAAAGACTTGGCTGATGCCTTCTTGAAACAATACAGGTACAACATTGATATGGCCCCTGATAGAATACAATTGCAAAATTCGCTGAAAAAAGACAATGAAACCTTCAAAGAATATGCACAACGGTGGAGAGAAGTGGCATCGCAAGTAGATCCTCCTTTATCTGAAAGAGAAATGGTTGGTATGTTTATGGATACTCTCCAGTCGCCCTTTTATGAAAAGATGATTGGAAGTATGTCATCAAACTTTTCTGACATGGTCATGATAGGAGAAAGAGTAGAAAGTGGTATGAGGAGTGGTAAGATTGTATGTGGAACGAGTGGTGTAAATAAGCCCCAGATGGGATTCACAAAGAAGAAAGAAGGGGATGCTAACGCTGTAATGGAAAACCCAAAAGTTTCTTATTCTCCATCCATGAATTCTTATCGACCTCCAAATTTTCAGCCCCCGATACCCCAAATTCCATACATTCCATATCCATATGTGGCTACGACTTCACTAGCTCCATACCCCCAATATCACCCTTCAAGGCCACCTTATTATCAACAACCCATGGTCCAGCCACCCCCTCTCACGTTTCCCCAACAAAACCAATGGAACCAAAATCCAATCCTGAATCAATACAAACCACCAGTTAATCGAGAAAAGAAGATAACCCGTTTTGACCCGATTCCCATGACATACAACCAATTGTTGCCTCATATACTCCATAACTCAATGGTAGTCCCGAGACCCATGAAACCTATGGAACCACCATTTCCAAAATGGTACAACCCAAATGCCAAATGTGAATACCATGCAGGAGCTGTAGGACATTCCGTCGAAGATTGCCAAGCACTAAAATCTAAAGTGCAAGAATTGATTAATACAAAATGGCTTACTGATAGCGTTTCAGCAAGTGTACTGAATCGTTGCAAGTAATAATTAAAATGGTAGTACCAAGTGTTGAACTCGAGGATTGCGTTTTACTATCGAATTATCTTTAATTACTAAAATTGAACAAAAAGTTTCTAGATTGAGTAGAATAATATTAGAAATAACAATAGTAATGAAATTGAACTTTTAATATGAGAAAAATGTCAGGGATGAGTTTCACCTTGAGTCCAACCTTGGTTTCTAATTTGATCCTAGTTACTGAATTCCTTTATTGAATTATTACCGAATTCTCTTTAGTATTTCTGCCCTAATGTCTTAGTGACAGAACCTTTAATTCCAAAATAATCCCTAATTCCTTAGTGGATTTAAAATTGTAATTAAGCTTTACGGTACAGAAATTCTCTTTTTAAATTGTTGTCTTTGCAACTAATTCAATTGGTTTCATGACTTGCATCTATCCCTAGACTACAATCTCATGAATTTCTCATCTCAAGCATTCGTAAAGTCCACTCCCGTTTCAAATTACGAATCGTATAACATTTTAATGTTGATCAGGCAATAAAAAGCATTAAGCACAGAGATGAGAAAAATAATTCAATAAACATATTCATATAACAAGGAATCAAATCAGACAATTAAGGTATTCATCTAGTTTCACTCATCCCTAACAAATAGGATTTAGTTACTCATTATAGAGATTAAAGAGATAGAGATTAAAGAAGAATTACAAGAAAGATTCATGAATGATTCTTGATAAACCTCCTTCAATGGTGTAGAACAGCCATCTCTGAGCTTCTCTGCTAGGGCACAAGTCTCTAAACTTCTCAATTGACCAAAAGATCCTTAAAAAAATCAGAAAAACTCGATTTTATGCAATCTGGAGCGCGTCACGCGCCCCAGGCGCATGCCTTGCGCTTCAAGCGCATTTAAACAGAATCAGCAGCGCAGAAATGCGCTTCAGGCGCATGCTTTGCGCTTCAGGCGCACAACATCTTCAGTCTTACGTATACTGCATATTTCTACTATTTTGAGTCCGAATTTGGCTCCGTGTCTTCATGAAAGTTGTAGCTATGGATGTTAGCTTTCATTTGCACTTGGTTTGACTCCAATTGGACATCTACAACTCCATATATCACTGAAATACTCCACATAGGTCATGTTGATTTCTCACCAGAATTCAGCACTGCACTAAAAACAAAGAAACGACGCAAAACTCCGAAAAATCTCTACTTAATCAACGAAATAAGAACATAAGCATTTTATTAAACCCAAGAACTAGAATCAACAAAATATATCAAATAAATCATTAAATTAACTAATGATTGAAGATAAATAAGACTAAAAACAATGAAAAATATGCATATGATGAAGAGTCATCACTTACCTTCAAGGAAGACAATCCTAATGTGGGGAGTAATCTCTTGCCGGGCCACGGAAATTCCTTTATCAACGTCATTGAAGCTGAGATAGATCAATGTGCAATTAAGAGTATGGAACATGTGAAAATCCCAATGAAAATGATCTTTGCTGAGTTAAACTTGATTGAGACGATTGACAATGAGGTAGGCTGTGCAAAAGATGATCATGTGTCGACCATAGAGCCGTGCATGGAGAATAATAGATCTTTCCCAAGACCATTGGAAATCCTCTATAGGAAAGAAAATCTTTTGGCAACTCCAAATGGACCATATCCAATAATTGTTCAGTCACCAACCCCTTTTCCTTATGGAAATACCAAGGCGGTACCATGGAATTATGAAGTCACGTCTCATTTGTCCAATCATCAATTACGTGATAGCTGTGGACCTAAGGAAATTGATGTCACCAACATTTCAGGAGTTGGTGGGATGACTCGGAGTGGTCGAGTATACGCCCCTGAACAACCTAAGAGAAAGGAGGACTGTGAGGAAAAGGTTAAAGAAGCTATGAATCATGCTATAAAAGGGCCAAAGACTAGCAAAAAAATGGTGCTTGAAGAAGAAGCTAACGAATTTTTGAAGTTTATCAGGAAAAATGAATATAAGGTGGTGGACCAGGTAAATCAAACCCCTTCCAAGATATCTGTTCTTTCTTTGTTATTAAACTTTGAAGCACATAGAAGGGCACTGATGAAAGTTTTAAATGAGGCCCATGTTACTCACAATATCACGGTTGACTAGTTTGATGGAGTTGTCAGTAATATCACCGCTAACAATTGTTTGAGTTTTAGCGATGGCGAATTACCAGCTGAAGGCACAAAGCATAATAAAGCACTACATATCTCTGTGAGATGTTATGATCATATCTTGGCACGAGTGCTAGTTGATAATGGTTCATCATTAAATGTCATGCCGAAAGCGACACTCTCAAAACTATTTGTTGATGGAGCATGTATGAAGCCTAGTTCTATGGTGGTGAAAGCATTTGATGGGTCTAGGAGACAAGTTATTGGCGAGATTGACCTACCGGTTCAAATTGGACCCCATAACTTTGGGATAACCTTCCAAGTGATGGATATTAAACCAGCATACATTTGTCTTTTAGGGAGACCATGGATTCATGCTGCTGGAGCGGTGACATCCACTCTCCATCAAAAGCTGAAGTTTATAGTGAACAATACGCTGGTAATAATATATGGGGAAGAAGATATGATAGTAAGCCATCTATCTTCTACAGGCTACATTGAAGATACAGAGGAAGCCATAGAAACCTCCTTTCAAGCATTAGAAATTGCCAATGCTGTCTTCATGGGCGAAGGATCTCACTTAAAAGAACTAGAGTTGCCTACCACATCATTGAAGTCTACCAAATCCATGATGGAAGGAGGAGCTTTTTCTAAGTTGGGGAAATTGTTAGATATACCAGAAAAGAATGATCGATACGGGTTGGGATATGTACCTACCAAAGTTGATAAAGAAAAGGCAATGAAAGGAAAAAAGGAAAGCAGGATGGCTCGTCTGGAAAACCATTCACAGAAGATTCCTATTTGTGACATTCGTCAAACCTTTCAAAGCGCCGGAATAATTTATGTTGACCAGGTGGCTGTGGTGGAAGAAGAGCATGTTGGTGATGATACCCTCAAATTAGTGTACCATTGCCTTCTGAATACTATCCTCAACAATTGGAAGATCATCGAGTTTCCCGTGTTTGTTAATTCATGCTCAAAGTAATTATGTATTTCAACTCCTTTTGCTATGCCTAAGGCTATAAGGATAATTAATTAAGGCGCATGTATTTCAATTCCGTACTTATTATCAATAAATGCATTTTGGCATTCTCCAACCGTTTCTTTTTCTTTTCTTCTTAAAGTTGCAACCTTTATTCATATTTTCTTTTTTTTCTTTTCTTTTTTCTCAATTTTAATAATGCAGAGTCGAAAATGAATACGTTGAAAATAGCAACGCTAGAACCCCTTCTTGTAATTTTGAACTCCTAATTAATCACGCTGATGAGGATTGTGAAGACAATTTTGAGTCTCCCCCATAACTAGAAAGGTTAATGGAACAGGAAGCTAAGATAATCCAACCCCATCAAGAACCTGTTGAGGTGATCAATTTGGGGACTGAATGTGATAAGAAAGAAATTAAAATTGGTATATCTATGAAAGGAAGTGAACGAGAAAAGTTGGTTAAACTTTTATTTGACTATGTGGACGTCTTTGCATGGTCATATCAGGATATGCCTGGGCTAGATACTAACATAGTTGAACACAAGCTACCACTCAAGCCTGAATGTGCTCCGATTAAACAAAAATTGAGGAGGATGAGGCCTCATATGTCACTTAAAATTAGAGAAGAGGTCAAAAAGCAATTTGATGCTGGTTTCTTAGCAGTAGCAAAATATCCTCAATGGGTGGCTAATATTGTCCCAGTTCCAAAAAAGGATAGAAAGGTTCGAATGTGCGTTGATTATCGGGATTTGAATAAAGCAAGTCCTAAAGACGATTTTCCTTTGCCTCATATTGATGTCCTAGTAGATAGCACTGCTCAATATTCTCTTTTTTCCTTCATGGATGGTTTTTCAGGATACAATCAAATCAAGATGGCTCCCGAGGATATGGAGAAAACCACATTCATCACACAATGGGGAATTTTTTGTTATAAAGTGATGCCATTTGGATTGAAGAATGCTGGGGCAACCTATCAAAGAGCAATGGTGACATTGTTTCATGACATGATGCATAAGGAGATAGAGGTTTATGTGGATGATATGATTGCAAAATCCCGGACCGAAGAAGACCACGTGGTTAACCTTCAAAAGTTATTTGTGCAACTAAGGAAGTTCAGACTCCGTTTAAACCCTGCTAAATGCACTTTTGGCGTGAGATCAAGCAAGTTACTGGGGTTTATCGTTAGTCAAAAAGGGATAGAAGTGGACCCAGATAAAGTAAGAGCAATACAAGAAATGCCGGCTCCACGCACAGAAAAAGAAGTTCGCGGCTTTTTAGGGAGATTGAATTACATTGCCAAATTCATATCAAATCTAACTGCAACATGCGAGCCAATTTTCAAGTTGCTGCATAAAGACCAAAAGGTTGAATGGAATGAGAATTGTCAAAAAGCTTTCGAGAAGATTAAACAATACTTGTTAAAACCTCTAATCCTAGTACCTCTAGTTCCTGGAAAACCACTTATTATGTACTTAACAGTACTTGATAGGTCAATGGGTTGTGTGTTGGGGCAACACAATGAATCTGGTAAGAAAGAGCATGCTATTTATTATTTGAGCAAAAAGTTCACTAGTTGTGAGACAAGATATTCACTGCTTGAACGAACTTGTTGTGCATTAGCATGGGCTGCTCATCGGTTGAGGCAATACATGTTATGTCATACAACTTGGTTGGTGTCTAAAATGGACCCAATTAAGTACATCTTTGAGAAACCTGCTCTTATTGGAAGGATCGCCCGCTGGCAGATGTTGTTATCAGAATATGATTTAGTGTATGTTACAAAGAAAGCTATCAAAGGAAGCGCACTAGCAGAGTACTTGGCCCAACAGCCTGTAGAAGATTATCAATCAATGCAATGTGAATTCCCCAATGAAGACATAATGACTTTATTTGAAGAAACTGAATCATCTGATAAAGAGAAATGGACGTTGATGTTTGATGGTGCTTCTAATGCATTAGGGCATGGAATTGGAGCCATTTTGATTTCCCCAGAGAACCAATTCACTCCATTTACGGCTAGGCTGTGTTTTGATTGCACAAACAATATTGCAGAATACGAGGCATGTGCTATGGGCATTAAAGCAGCCATTGAATCAAAGGTAAAAGTTCTTGAGGTATATGTTTATAACACATCAAAGAGTTGATAGAATACTTTGAGAAGATCACTTTTCACCATATTCCTCGAGAAGGAAACCAATTGGCCGACGCCTTGGCCACATTGTCATCAATGTTCAAAATAAGCATCGATCAGGATGTGTCGGTCCTAAAAATTCAACAAAAGGATAAGCCAACATATTGCTTATCAATAGAAGAAGAGCCCGATGGCAAGCCATGGTTTTACGATATCAAATCCTATGTTAAGAATAGGGAATATCCATTGGGTATTTCGGAAAATGACAAGAGGGCTTTGAGGAGGTTGTCAATGAACTTCTTCTTAAATGGTGACGTGCTTTATAAGCGAAACCATGACATGGTTCTCCTTAGATGTGTGGATAAAACGAAAGCAGAGAAAATCATTCAAGAGGTTCATGAAGGTTCTTTTGGAACTCATGCAAATGGGCACACAATGGCAAGAAAAATCTTAAGGGCTAGCTATTATTGGTTGACCATGGAGTCTGATTGTTTTAGTTATGTAAAGAAATGTCATAAATGTCAAATCTATGCTGATAAAATACATGTACCGCCAACCTCTTTGAATGTATTAACATCACCTTGGCCATTTTCAATGTGGGGGATGGATGTTATTGGGCTCATCGAACCTAAAGCTTCAAATGGGCACCGGTTTATCCTAGTAGCTATTGATTATTTCACAAAATGGGTTGAAGCTGCTTCTTATGCCAACGTGACGAGGAGCGTAGTGGTCAGATTCATCAAGAGAGAACTTATTTGTCGATATGGGCTGCCAAATAAGATTATCACGGATAATGCGACTAATCTGAACAACAAAATGATGAAGGAGTTGTGTGATAATTTCAAAATTCAGCACCATAATTCTTCGCCTTATCGGCCGAAAATGAATGGATTTGTAGAAGCGGAAAACAAGAATATCAAGAAAATCATACAAAAGATGGTAGAAACATACAAGGATTGGCATGAAATGCTTCCCTTTGCATTACATGGCTATAGAACATCTGTTCGCACCTCAACAGGGGCAACTCCTTTCTCATTGGTGTATGGAATGGAAGCGGTACTTCCCATTGAAGTTGAAATCCCCTCGATCAGGGTCTTGATGGATACAAAACTAGAAGAGGCAGAGTGGGTTCAATCACGATTTGACCAATTGAATCTCATTGAAGAAAAAAGAATGATAGCTCTGTGTCATGGTCAATTGTATAAAAAAAGACTTAAAAAAGCCTACGAGAAAAAAGTTCGTCCTCAAGAGTTTCAAGAAGGAGACTTGGTGTTAAAGAAAATATTGCCCATAAAAAAGGATTCTCGTGGAAAATGGACCCCGAATTACGAGGGACCATATGTGGTGAAAAAATCTTTCTTTGGGGGAGCTCTTATACTCGCAGAAATGGATGGAGAAGAACTTCCACTTCCAGTAAACTCAGACGCAGTCAAAAAATATTATGCTTGAAAAAATATAGGCTCGCTAGGTCGAAAACCTCAAAAGGCGACCTAGGCAAAAGTTAGAGCATCCCGATAGATTGAAAACTTGAAAGAGCGGTCTATGCAAAAGTTAGGGATATATATAGAAAAAGGGAATAAAAAGAATCAAGCAGTTCAAACTGGGGCAATTATTATTCTTGGGTGCTGACCAACAGGACTCCTAAATTACAAGAATGATTAGCGTTTGTTATCCCTTCAACTAAACATGAACACACTCATCCCTACCTCAATTATTTTTGTTCCCAATATAGTAATGTACTTTTTCAATGTTGTCTTTCAATGTTGTACATTACCCTTTTTCTTTTTCTTTTATCGTCCATTCCCTAAGATAATTTAGTCTCTTGGTTGTTTGTTCTAGCATTTTTTTTTTAAAAATGTTATTTTATGATAATAAACATTAGAATTTGAAGTAGGCGTAAACAAAAAATATTTTAATTATTTTGATATTTGAAAATATATACACGGAAACTTGATAGATTCTTAACATGTATGGGGATGTCAACAAAAAAAAGGGGGGGGCAATCATTTTAGACAATGTACTTTGTTTTGCCTCTAAAAAAGTCACACGAGATGTATAGAGTCATCATACAAAAAAGGCTGTTATCTTTATTCATCCATTGAATCTTGTGGGTGCATAGAATCGTATAAGGATCGAGGAATTAAAAAAATGAACAAAGATTTTATCTATATTGCAAAATACATTATTCATGCATTTTGCATTCATATTTTTTTACCTACTCAAGCATGACTTATGCATTTTCATTCACTCAACAACCTTTTGCAATGCATAATGAGTGAATCATGCATGTTTAATATTTATACTCAATAGTCTTTGTATTACATTACTCATTATACATTATGCGTTTTTGTTACGATTATCATAAATACATTCTCTAAAAAAAATATCTCTTTCTTTATTTATCTCCTAAACTAGACCTATGTATTCCCCGTGGTTTACATTCTTCTGACGATCATTCTTTAATTCTTGTCGATCTACGCATCGGTAACCAATCCGAAGACGGTCATTCTTTGATTCTTGTCGATCTACACATCGGTAACTAATCCGAAGACGGTCATTCTTTAATTCTTATCGATCTATGCATCGGTAACCAATCCGAAGACGATCATTCTTTAATTTTTGTCGATCTACGCATCGATAACCAATCTGAAGACGGTCATTCTTTAATTCTTGTCGATCTATGTATCGGTAACCAATCCGAAGACGATCATTCTTTAATTTTTGTCGATCTACGCATCGGTAACCAATCCGAAGACGATCATTCTTTAATTTTTGTCGATCTACGCATCGGTAACCAATCCGAAGACGATCATTCTTTAATTTTGGTCCATCTACGCATTGGTAATTCGAAGACTGACGTCAAAAAGATATTTATAGCGAGCAGCACTACTAAAAATGACCGTTCGATAGGTTCCCATTTGGGGGCTTCAACCAGATTTCGCCCTATGCATCGGGAATTGGATCAAGATCAACTGCTTTTTAATTAAGCTTTTGGATTTGGCTCTCGAATTGACTATTGAAAAGGAAGGGATGTTGGGCGAGGTGATGGCTCTCTTTCAAGATATGCATCTCGAACCAGGTCTCCAACCGGCACTTAAATTGGCCCTGCACTGGGGGTGCCCCTCCCCGGTCTCAAGAACTCGAGCGGTCTTAACTTAATAGGTACTGGTAGCCGATTCGGATTGTATAGCTGCTGGGAAGCATAAAGATCGATCAATGTCCTGATTGCAACGCATTAAGATGTCAATGCCTAGTAGTGAATGTGTTCCCGGTGGGTCTATCGTCAGTGTTCTAGTGCAAATAATATATCTATGTTTTTCAAAGCACGTCAAGACCAAAACAAAGCGAACGGACGGCAGGTTACTTTGATCTCACGCGGGCCTATACTTCGGCAACTAAGAAGGGGGCTGGGCAATAAGGAGGCTCCTAGCTAAACTTGTCTCGTTCGCGAATGAACCCAACGTCAGGAAATGAAAGAGGCCGCCCTAAGCACCATGCCTGTTTTGATCCTTGTTCCCCTTCTCGCCTCGCCCTATCCGACTGGACACCACATCTCGTCTTCAACTCATTCCGACACTGTGAGATCCTATGGTCACGCCTTAGTCCGAAGGGCTAAACGGGCTTTTGGGCTTTATAAAGAAATGTGACTCTCCACCTATTTCATTGTGTGCTTACCCCCCTTCTGCGCTAAAAAAAAAGATAGTAGATAACGTAAGACTTTGCTTGGCTTGCTCCGAGCCATCTTGTTAAGGAAGGGCGGCTAGGGTGGGAAATGAAGAAGAATTGAATTCCAAATAAGGAGATGAGAAGGAAGACTCTTAGTTGTTGAATGCGAGTCACTACATAGGTGGAATTTTATAAGCTCCTTTAGGCCCGGCTAGCCCGTAGAGTCTTAGGCTTTTTCCCACTTTCCCTGACGCAAGGTCGGGGTCGTTACGAATAGGACACATATACACCAAACCTTTGAAGGATGAGGTTCCAGTTTGCCATTCCTATTATTTATAGGCTTCCAGTCTCCTCAGAAGTCCGCTCTTCTATCTTCGCAGAATTCACCCGGCTCTCTTACTCACCTTCGCGTCTAGGGCATGATGTCTTTAATTTAAGATGATTCAATTGGTCAATCGTCTTGTTATTCTCAATCAATTCTTCCGGGCCTCTCTACGGGATTGGAAGAAGGAGTTTTCACCCCAATGAGTTAGAGTTCCTCCGAACCGTGTAATTCTCGAAGTATGGCACAACACTCTGTCGAAAACACGAGGCGGGAGTGCGTCGAAGCATGAATTGACCTAGCGACGTGAACCTTGGGTGAGGTGCAGTGCACTAGCGAGCGACTTCCTTCCCCAAAACAAAAAAAAGAATGCCGCTATCATTATCATGCGCGAAGCTAAGCTTGATAGGAGCCCGAGCTAAGAGAATAGAGCAAACTCGACGTCACAAAACCAGGGATAGATCGCTCAAGGGAGCAACTCAAGATAGATGCAAGATTCTTTCTCCAGCCCTTCACTTAGAATAGAAAGAAAAGTCCATTTTTCAGCACGCACTAATTCCTAAGTTTTTTCGGTCGAATAGCCTTCTTGTGTGACCTTCCACGGGGTGGCAAGCTTTAGAGAATAGGGGCGAGGTCCCCATACTACAAAAGGCCGTAAGCAGTGGCTCGACGGAGATGGTTCGAATCAAGCGAAACCAAAGGCATTCGTTGGCACCCGAGATGCTAAGGATCGAAGACTTTTGGGATATGGAATAGTACTTTCTGTTTGTGCCCCTTTTTACGACCAAGTCACAATGGCAAGTATCTATCTGGGGATGCGCTGCTGTGGTGACGGACGCGATATGAGGACATGCTGGAGGGCCGTTTCGAGATCAACGCCTGGCCTGGGATGGGAGGAACTAAATAGGGAGCTCAAGGAAAGGAGCAGTTCCTGCCTGGGAACGTTGTATGGCTCGCACGAGAGTCCCTGATGCGGGCCGGCACTGTTCGAGAAAATCAAAGCAGACCACGGGGGACTGACCCGAGCTATAGACAAAGAAGGACTTTGATAGATAGAATAAGGCACTAAGACATCAAAAAGAGGGCTACTTCACTATGAATGGTAACATATGAATTGAAACTAATGCGACGGGTGTCAATTACCAAAAACGACTCGACCACTAACTCAGTCCCGCGGGACATTACTAACACAAGGCCGAAGATGGATGCGAAGAATATTTTACTCTCGAACCATCACACGGATTCCAACCCAACTGCCCATGATATAGTAAGAACGGAATGGAAAGGCAAAAAAACTATTCTATATGCAGACGTGAAAGCTCTATCGATAGAAGCATTCATTCTAGCCTATCTTTTTTTTTAGAGAGGAACGATTCCCTCGTCTGAGAACCGCCATTCACGCACTATTCCTCCCCACTAAAAAGAGCGATTGATAATCTCGATAACCTAAAAAAAAATGCAGAAGTGAGCGTACCCCAAAGCTATCCTCTCTTCCCCTTTTTTAGCTTTAGCCAACCCCATTTTTTTTCACCTTGAATTGGTCAAAGCCAAAAATCTGATAAATAGAAGGAAGAGAGATCAGAAAGATAGGCGGACGACTTGACTATAGTATAGGTCGGATGTTTCCGTGAGCAGTAAGCAGCAGATCTCCCCTTATTGATTTAATTTTAAATGGTGGCCGCCTGTGAATTCTTTCAAGGCAAGGGGCGGCCTGATTCGACATTGTTGTTTACTCTGATCCGGTCGAGGTGGTTTTCGTTTACCAGCGCGTAGGCGGTCTAAGTTCCTATGACCGAGTCTTTCTGGCCCCTGTGAACATCTTTTCTTAATGTATTAAAGAGGGCCTCTCTAACCGGTGAAAAGTGGTAGGTGTCCACTAACGGCCATTCCTGGCTCGGCTCCGATAACGCAATTCCGGAAGGAGTCGGTAGTTGGGCACTGGATCCCTTCGGACCTGGAGAACGCGTGACGCTGGGTTGGGGTTTGGTGAACCAACTGGTCGCTCCTCTAGTTGAAGTCTCGGGCCCCTTTTTCTTTCGTTGCCTAGGTTACACCTTCGGAATACCCCAGAAGGGAATTTCTCTCTATTTCCCTCAATCTTCACTTTACGCCACGCCGACTCTCCTTTCGTCATAAGGCGTGGAATTAGACCAAGGGGAATCTCCATAGGAACTAGTCCCTCAGATTTCGCACGTAGGAGATCGAGACACAGCCCCAGGGCTTTGAGGAAAGATGTAGATCGATCGCCTCAGATAGACAACTACATAGAGGGTCTCTACAAGTCTATATATTCTTTTATATTTCGTTCCCCCCGTAAGATCACCAATGAGGTCTGCAAGTTTAACATCTAAGTAATACCCGATCCGATAGTTTACGATATATATTTAACAACAACATTCTAAGCTAAGAAAGGAGATTTTTAGATATCGGTAGTTGTCCAGTCGTACCCAAACAGTAAGATTCCAGAGGAAAATGCACCTAAGATCAAATATTTCGAGCCGGCTTCCGTGGAAAATTCAGACTTTCTTTTTGATGCTGCCATCACATAAAAACATAAACTTTGAGGCTCAATAGCTAAATACATGGCAATTGAATCATGAGCCGAGATCATAAAGAGCATACTGCGAGTAGGAAGTGGAATTAATACAATGAATTCAAAAGCATCAAACCTCTCTTGTTCGGAAGAATCGAAACACATCGAAATGGTACCAGCCGTACTTAATAATAGAAGGATTTGGCAGAAATATGTAAAATTGTCCCTCCTAAAAAGATTATTCCGGAATAAATGGGCAATAGTTAGGAGAGGTGCGCCAGCGGCGAGCAGAAGCAAGGTTATTAGATACCTCAGGAAAGCCCGGCCAGAACCACACGTGCAAGTTTCCCTGCATGTGGCTCGTCCGTGATAACTTATTCGGATTTGCGCGAACTAGCGGACCGATCACTAAGTGGGGATGCTCCCTCCAGCATGAGCGAACCTTTTCGAAACAGGTTAGGAATGGGCGTCACTACCCAGCCAGGTTCTATTGATTATGTCCCCTTCCCCCTTGTCTTGGGGCGTCTTTGGCTTTACGAGAGAAAGCCCGCCAAAAAAGTATTTATCTTCTCGTCCTGGAGAATATTCCGGTGCGTCCACAGAAGAGGAAATCGCAATGCATCTTGCTCAGCAGGCGTAGCTTGGAGTGGGAGTGTAGCGTGGGTAAGGTAAGTGGCCGCCAGAGAGGAAGCCGGCCTATTAAGCGCAGCT
>JBBPBO010001985.1:20823165-20833191 GCA_037974295.1 Cicer cuneatum
GAAGCAAATTGTTGTGTGAAGGAATCAATATCTCGACATAAGCCAAGAGGCAGATCTTGTGCCACTCCACCCGGTCGTATGAAACTGGCATGCATCCTGGCTCCCGAGACTCTTTCATAGAATTCCAACAATTTCTCCCGCTCCTCAAAAGCCCACAGGGACGGAGTTGATGCTCCCACATCCATAGCATGAGTACTTAAAGCAAGTGAATGATTTGAAATTCGAGTTATTTCACGGAATAACACTCGTATATATTGAGCTCGTAATGGTACCTCGCAATTCAAAAGTCTCTCTACGGCTGAAGAATGAGCGTGTTCTTGGGCCATCGTAGAAACATAGATAGGGTCGACGACGGAACGAAGAACTCACCCTAGATACAGCTTTTTCGTACACGTTCACTTGCATCACATACACAAGTGCTCTCTGAACCGTGCAATAAGGTCACCCATAACACGGCTCTCCCACTTGAGTGACCTTAGCCCCAGGCAGGCCATGCTATTCAATGATATTGGAAAAATAGCAGCGTAACGTAACAGTATTGAAAGCTGGTCGCCTTTTGAGGGAGGGAAAGCCTTTCAATAGGAGCCCTACTTCCCTCTTTGCGACCTCATCACTTCAAAGCGCAAACCCATTTATTTCTGAGTCACCGGGCGGAGCGCACCTTTGGTACTTTGCTTATCGCTTTTTTAGGTTATGCAATAGACGGGAGGCTTAGCTCTGGATCCCCCCTGCTTGCAGAAATGAATGGATCAGAAGGGGGGGCTTGGTTCTATTTCCGGGCCGGGCGGGAGGTGAAGCCCATAAGAGAAGATTGCCCTCCCGGTAAGGAAGAGAGGAAAAGGGTGCTGTCATCTATCTCGACCAGTTTCCCGAGGCGTTGAAAATCCAGACCGGCTCAGAGAATCACTGGCGCTATTTAGCCCTTCGTTTCGCCATTCGAAGTACTACCTCTGCCTTCCCTTTTTGTAACATACCCAGGCGCCCTCCTTTCCAATCACTAAGAAAAAAACCAATAAAAGCCCTATCTAAGTAAAGCTTCGTCTGTTATTTTCCCGGCCCCAGGGGAGTTTACTCAACCCATTCCCCAGTCTTCCGCACTGCTCAAGTAAGTGTGCGACTCCGTATGAGGACCTCCTTCCCTTCTGCCCACTCTCTGTTCACACGGTTCTCAAAGCAGAGGAGGAAAGGTGGGCAGCAGGTACCACGAGCCCTCTGTCCCACACATCTATCCAGAAGCGAGTGTAGTTCACCGGTTCCACCGAATGCTCCTATCTATCGGCAAAGATCGTGTGAGTGTGCAGTTATGCTTCGGATGCTTCGCCATAGAATAGATCGACCCAGTTCCTGTTCTTTTCCGGTGCACTCGCTTTATATCTCCGACACACAAGGAAGGACGCGGTGGGAAGGAAGCAGCCCTAGCCTCTGTCCGGCCGATCATTCCGCTGGCATCTTGCATTCACGCCTCCGTTTGACTGCCGCTCGGGGATGGAGTTGTAGATACGTTAGTCTTAGCGGATCATTGGCTCCACCTGTTATCTCCTTCTACGACATGCTGTTGTCGTCGCCATATTCTATATGTAACTTAGTCATCTCTGCCTCGCTGCGGGTCAGCACCTCCGAAAGAAACGGAGGACTCCATTCAGTGACTCCGCGATCGCCCTCTAAACGATCAGAATAAGGTAAAGCTTGAAGATAAGTTTTGTACTCTATTAATTTCTCAGTCCCTCTAGTCGGGTGGGCGCCGGCCGGTCTTTCGACCAGATCCCCCTAAAAACCGTACGTGCGGGTCTCCCCGCATGCGGCTCACGCCATTCGAGGTGGCCCAGCCCAGCATTCATTCGCAAATCCTGTAGTTAAATTGAGACTGCTCGACCTCGGAAGCTAATTCGCGTGTAGGCTGCGCTGTCTGTCGTACCGTTGACTCTATCTATTCATTGAATTAACTTTCATTCATTTTTTTTGATTTGATAGGCTTGCTCCCTCTTTTTCCAAGAATTAATGCACTTCCCCTTGACTTCAGAGGGCCTTCTCTAATAGGGGAAAAGCCTTCAATTTCCGTCAAATGACCCGGCCCCCCTGGCTCTTCCACCGTCCTGGCTCCCTTTCCTACCTATGCTATGCTCCCCCGGCACAGGCCTACCACGCTTCGCGCCTGCGGCGTTTTCGCCGGACGGTCTTTGCCAGTAGTGCCATCCTCCCCGCTGGCTGTATGGGCGGGTTGTCCCTCGCTGCTGCGTTCTGTTAGGCTATGGATTACAGGAACAAATGTAGTTGAATGAGACAGCAGGCGGGTTACACGTTCCGCTGTGCCGAGATGTGAGGTGCAGGTGGTGATGATCACCCCGGGGTATGCGCTAGCGCCCTTGACAGGCACTCCAGGACCCGCCAACGCTCATGAAAACCCGGGTCGGTCGGTCCTCCATTCATCTGACCGGAGGTGTGGATAACGAGGCCACCTTCACAACCTTCTCCCTTCTGTCCTTATGTTGTAGTAAGGTAGGGCGTTTCGCTTGAGTTGCTCAACCGCCCGGTGCTCGTGACGCGCTACGGGACCTCCACCGTGCCGGGGGACCAAGCAGGGCATAGCTAGCGGCATAGGAGCCGACTCGGCGTCAGCGGCTTCGTGCCGCACTGGAGTGATCCAATATGTGGTTCCGCACGTTCCACCACTTCTCCGTTCATTTCCAATACTGATCGTGAAACACCATGAGCAGCAGGATGTTGAGGTCCGAAATTCGAAGTGAAATTTTTGATTTGCCCGTTCCTAGTCGTCATGGGAAAAAAGGAATAAATAAGAAAGATATTATTCCCTAAGAGCTTGTCCAGTACTACCTGTACCAGAAATGCATCTCCTTGCGTGCGAGAGACTTCTATGCCAGCCGTTATTCCCGGCTCTGTTATGAAAGAAAGCGGCAGACTCATCTTACAGGTGTTCCCTAATGAGGGATTTTAGGGGATTAGGGTTCTCCTTTATCTCCTCCACCCATCCGCGGAGGGTTTCAATATAAATCTCCGCAGATATTTTCAGATCGCGAGACATAATGTTCTCTGCGACACTGGAATAGATTTCTTCCATTTCCGGAAAGTGAACGGAAAGCCGCCCTTTCCCCTTCTCACAATATTCCCGAACTAGCTCAAGAATCAATGAATGGCACTTCGAAGTGCCTCACGTTGGGGGATCGGCGTGGGGAACTTCCACCGGTTCTGGACTGGAGCCTGCGGGTTCTGAATGACCTCCCTCTCACGGTGAAAAAAGTGGTTAACCATCTCGAAGAAATCAATATCGTCCACCTGAAAAACGTGTCTCAACTACAGCCAACTAACTCCCCTGTTTCCCTATCGAAAAACCAACCCTACTTAATTTGTTCTAGAAATGCTAACCAAGTTACACACTGGGGCCATGGGTCATGAAAGAGGTTGACCCCCATCCCCCTTCACTATGTATGGCCAATGAACTCCTCGCTTTAGTCCGTTCTTTTCCTTCTTTGGGCTCGGGTCGATAGTAGCCGTGGTAGTAATGTCCCGGAGCCCGGCTACCGACCCGAGGCGCTGATCGGGAAAGTCATAAAGGGACGTTAAACGTAATTCTAGAAGGGCGTTACCACAAAAAAAAATCCGAGTCTTGGTAGTTTACTTGCTTACTTGTTAGAGTCAGGCAGTTGAAGTGAAAGTTTATTAGACTAGTCCCACTAAGATGGCGGGGAAACTAACTTCCGAGAGAGCTGCTTTCGCCTCGGTAATTACCTAACGAGAGAGAGCCGATGCCAAAGTAGCCCTTTACGCGAGGGAACGCCAGACAGACTGACTGACCTCTGCTAACTAAGTTTTTTTATATAGACTGGAAGCTAGAGAGATACTATACCTTAGTATAGTGCCGCTACCAGAGAAGGCTGTTTCATGCTAGGCGTCCAGACCTACTACGCCCGAGCCGCATCCCCGGCACACTTGCTATATCCACTAAGGCTTCACATCCCACTTCATCCTACCAACTATACCTTATATAAATAGCCGTTCTATAACAATTCAAGACAACAAGAAAGCAAAATTTTTGATCAGACCTTTTCTTATTTAAATTTATTTAAATTTTTCCTTCCATGGAACGGAACCTTATTTGCCTTCGCCTCAGTAGCCGCTTTTGCTTATGGTAAATCTGTATCCGCTGCTGTCTCCCCAGAGACTTATGGTGGGTTTCAATAGATCTCTTTTCCACCTAGGTCAAAGGGGTATGCCGCTATGCTACACCGAAGTATGCTCCTAGGTAAGCGACTGCCTTTGGATCCGCCTCTCGAGCACGAGGGTCGTTTTCATAAAAGGCTATCGATCATGAAGGTTTGCCTATGGCTCTGTATCTACCTCTGTCTGCTGGTGCTTATTTTTAGAAGCTGCAGGATCAATGGCTTAAACTACTGCTTCTTCAACGCTTCTCCTGCGACTTGTTCTCCTTTCGTCCTTGCTCCTGCACGCACCTAAAGGTACAGTATCTAAACGCTCCTTCTGTTCTTGGGAAAGGGGGCCCAAGGCTCATCCTTATGCTTTCGGTTTTCGAGTTAAAAACAGAGTTGGGGAGACCTGTCAAGCTTTAGGATAGCTCTTTTCAAAATAAATTTTTGTAATAGAAGCTAAGCTTTTATACCGAATCGGGTTTGTTGATGGAATCATAGCCGGGCCGGAACTCTTGATCTATCAATAGAGGGTGAGAACTCAATCAGGAAGGACTGCTAGTCATCACCGAGGGTATGACCAAGGAACTGCTGCTGAGAGCGATAGACTTTCCAACTGAGATGGAGAGAATGCGCTCCTACTCTCTTTCAATCGCCGATGTTAAAACATCGAGGGCGTAGACCCGAGGGGAGGTTGAGTCAGCAGCTAGTTTTGCCGGAATAGGAATAGGAATAAACGATGCCATTTTTTCTGTTGGAGGAAGGTAGAGCAATAGACGGAATGAGTCTTAGTTTCAATATCCCCTGCTCTTGTTGTACTGTTCATGGCATGGTTTGGTGGGACCAAGAATTGCTCTTGTTCCCGGACCGGGAAATTTTTGCATTGATGCCGGGAATACACACTCTCTTTCTCTTTGAAGGAATCCGCATGGAAGGCTCTCGACCAGGTCATGGCATTGCTCTGGAGTGGAGCCGGGGAAGGAGCGAAGGGCAGAGGATTTAGCTTTGGCTTTGGTTCGGTTGACCGTATGACTATAGTTTATGTGGTCTTGTTCAAATAGAATAGGTCCCTTTGGGTGCTATCACATAGCCCTAAGCAGGGCAAGGAAGGTCTCTACAACAAAGAGATATGCCAATTAGCGGCACACTTACTATAAACCTATTTTCGTTAAATCCTATAACAACTCTTATCTTAGTGACTCTTCTCAAATCTCTTTAGGGAGTGAATGACTCTTGGGTATGGCGGAAGAAGAAAGAATAAGTAATAAATACGACTAGACTTTTAGCTTGAAGGTGGGCTTTAGTCTTTTAACAACCGATCTTGCGACATCAAGTTGTCAATCCGGGCATCGAGTTGCCTTTTTTTTAGTATCCCTTTAGAGCAGAGCGTCTTTCCTATCTCTCCAGGCTAGTCTCTTAGATAGCAAGTCAAAGGAGTGTTGTTCGAATTCTACACCATCCTCCGTCGCTGTCTGAAACGAGAATTCATTGTCATCCTCCCTTAGCCGATTGCTCACTATCAACCACTTAATCCTTCTCAGGCATATTATCCTCCTTGATAACCAGACTAACCACTTCAGGCTGCACAATAGAGATCGAGATAGCGTGGTAAGCATGATTCTTAGTCTCGTGGTTGAGATCCGTGAGCGAGACCCAAGCAGGAGAAGCAAAGGTAGAAAGAGCAGAAAGGCAGCATTATTTCTCCGCTGCTATATCAAGATGATCTATAGCATCATAGATAGAGACAAAGGCAGCTACATATAGATGAATGAGGATCAATATCGTTCCCTCATTAAAGGTCAGTTCAAGAAGAATCGCAATTTCAGTTGTTGGAATCTGCTGCTCTCGAATTCGCTGTGCCAATCCGCTCTTTGGCTGTTAGCAAGAAGACGATAGGAGTGAACAGCGGATTCTCCGATCGGCAGGCAAATCCGCAGTTGTCTAGATAGAATAGATGTCGCACAATCGGTTGTCGCATCATCCGCAGCGTTAAGTTTGTAAATCGAATAAATAGAATAGAAGAGAGGAGACTCCCTTGTTTCTTTCTCCTCGGATCCGGTCTGTAACCCCCCGAAGGGGGACCCCGGGATCGCCAATTGCCCTATCTTGATACCTTTTAGAGAGCCTAGTCGTTTCACTCCGCCCCCCGTCAAAAAAAGAGATTGCAGGGGCTTCCTGACTTAGACATGAATCTAAGGACCACTTCCTCTTCCTCTTTTTAATAAAAAAAAATTGCTATACTTCCAGTGCCCTTACCCCGAATGCTTTAGGAGTTACTGCTTTATTTTATGAGTTATTTAGTTATGACTTAGGAGTGTTGGGAGGTTTCCTATGAGTTATGAGTGAAAGCTGTAACTAAATAGCTAGAGAAAGTATAATAAACTATCCTATCCTATGTCTTTTCTCTTTACATATCGGTACGTTAAACAACTTTATGGCCTGAAGACTTGAAAGACCTTTAGTTCACACCTCCTAGAAAGAGTCTTGTATCAAAAAAGATGTCCTACTTCCAGGACTACTGATGAAAGAAAGTTACTGGCTTACAACATAAAGAGAACTTACGTGTATCTAACTGGATTGCCTATCACTAACAGACTAGCTGAACATGAAGAAACATCTATTATTCCTGTGATCACTTAGTGTAACATCAGAGGAGATAATCTAACTAACAATCAGACTACTCGCTGGCAGGAAAGCTAACTGGCGAACTTGCTGGCCTTAATTCATTGACTACCGTAGATAACTATGATAACTTAGAAAACTCCCCTACTGCTGAAAGCACTACAGCTTACTTCCTCAACTAAACTGAGATGCGCTTTTCATTCTTCTATATGTAGCAATATCCGCTGTTATCGAGTCATCTAGAGCTGCGACCTTCATTCACTAGATGTAAGGAAACCTTCCTAAAGGGGAAACCCGCATACCCACTTTTCCCCTCCCCCCCCAGCGCTAGGTCCTTAGAGGCCTCTTCCCTTTCTTCTTGTATGAGAAGAGAGGGAGACTACACCTTCTTCTGTCGGAATACGAAGAAGAAAAAAGTGACAGATTTGTCCATCAGTAATGGGGATCACATTGGTGGGAATATAGGAAGCTGAAGGACTATAATTTCAATGTGCCCAATTGAAAATAGTTGTTTATAATATATATAGTAGATAGTAGAAATCTTTTTATTTAAAAGTAGATAGAGGATGTGTGGGCATCCGCGCGACACAATTCCTCAAGCATCTGAGACAGTTTATGGTAAGGATACTCAGTTTGCCTATTCGTAAGGATTGACTCCCCAATAATAGCATTTTTTTTTCTCGCCAAAAGTACGCGGCGGAATCCAATTGCGCCATTCGATCGACAATCCGCCCTTTTAGTTGAGCGATCGCTCGCGCTTCCTCCATCCATAAGCAGCTTGTCCGCATTTGCTTGAGGGAATGGGCGTAATCGATACAGAATCCTATCCTCCGCTTCCGAGAGAGCTTGATCCACTACCTCCTTCGGGTGGTCCGAAGTGGAGGAGGCAGGCTCCGGCTCAGCCGCTGGAGGACGATTTAAGTCAATGTCCCACCGAGGGCAAGGTTTTGATGAGCTTGATTCCCCGGAAGTCCCCGATACACCCACAATTAGAAAGGGGAAAACAATATCTCCAAAAAGAATGAATACCCAAGCGATTAAGTAGATAGATGCGCAGGAAATAAAAAAAGAAGGAGATGCAAAATAAAATAGAAGGGAGAGATACACAATAAAGACAAAAGCCGTATTTCTTTCTTAAACCATCATAACAAAACCGGTTCAAACATCAAAGAGGTTTTCCTACAAGGACCAGATTCTGACCTGTTATCATACTCGCGGTTCTTCCGTCAGATCTGATAGTCCTTGCTAAAGCTACTGCGATCAGACAAGGAAGACAGCGAAGGGAAGAATGGAAATGGATCATTGTGCTATCTGGTTTACCCTTTATCCCACTTATTCCTTTCCGCTACCCTTTCTTTCTTTAGAGCAAGAAGCGGAACTATAGAGATGATATGAAAGTTTTGTCTTACGAATCGGAAGATGTCCAACAGCCACGAAGGAAGGTTGCTCCCAATCTTACTATAAGTAAGTCTTTATTTTTCAAGCGAAACTACGACATTCACCGAGGTTGGCACAGGGAGCCGCTCCGAGTGTGAGAATCCGATGCCGGGGTGATGGGAGGGGGGTCAGAGAAGCGAAATTTTTGTATGCATGAGGAAAGAGGAGATTGTTAATAGAAAGCTAATAAGCTCTTTTTCTTTTTGGGCTTCCCCTTTTTCAATCACCTCCTACCTTATGGAAAGCCCACTGCTGAAGACCCTCAATCGAAAGGGCAAGGATAGTTCGTGCTGTTCCGTATATAGATAACGCCATCTCCGGTTCTTGGAAACCCACCGCTCTTCTTCTTATCGCTCTGCTTCTAGCTATTCGGATAGACCACACCTCAGAAAGAAAGTCCGCTATTCTATTCCATATCATGGCAGCAATCCCGGGAATGGGCATCCATTATCAGATGTATAGGCACAAAAAGAGAGATATGCCAGAAAGACAGGATACAGGTACTCTACGGGAGAAGGGATTGGATTTGGCACGCTGAAACCCTAAGTCCCCTGTTCCCTTTCTTATGAAAAAAGATATTGTTGAGTCCAATTGTGGGTGGATAAGGCGTCTATGCTTGAAACTTATCCTTAAGATTGGAATCGTTTAGCGTCTATCTATTCCGTGTATTCTTGTGAGGAGAAGCCCCCTTTCCCTGCTTTCTAGATCTTTATGACGAATAGGTTTTATGATTCCGTTGTCTCTCTTTCCTAGGCCTGTTCCAGGTGTGTACCCGGATCTAAGCTCCGAAACCTGCTTTTCTTTTCTTAAGCCCGACGTCTGTCACTTTCAATACTAATATTATATGTCCTCCTTCGCTTGACCTATTTGAATTGAACTAGAGCTTTCTTTCTTGACAGACAGACCTGATTTCCAACTAGATTCCTATTGAGACCCTTGACGACCTACCAGATGATCATCCTAGAGTTCTCTCTTTAAAGTTTTGTCAAAAGACATAGACCGTGGCGTGGCATTAGTTCTAGCTCTCATTTATTGCTTTTTTTTATAGCTAACTGCCCAGACAAAGAAGGTCAGAGAAGGCTCAGGTATGATTAAGTCTCAATCGATTCTCACTACCGAATCGATTTATCCCAAGGCTAAAGAAAGCACTGAGCCTGCTCCGAAAATGCTGTGAGAAAGAGGATCTGTTGGTTTAGGAAAACTATAACTTTTGGTTCATGAAGAAGCGGCCCCTCCGCATCAAGATAGTCAATCGATAGAGGTGTTGGGGTCTTATTCCTCAAATCGGTTATCGGTGAAATTACTCTCATTGGTTGGAAGTACCAAAGACTCCCTAGCTTCCTGAAAACCAAAGTCAGAGCATCTTCTCCTTCAATTGCGCTAACAGCTCAAATAGCAACGATGGTAATGACGATAGCTTTACAGGAATTGCTTAAGGGATTCTATTTGAAAAAAGTATAATGCCACATCTGACTCAACAGCTTCTTCTTCCTTTTCTTCTTCATGTGCAAAAGCCCTTCCACTATATGCAAGCACTTTTCTTGCTGTAGAAAGTATAAAGTCTCGCAAGTAAGGCAGCAAGAAGAAGAGGAGGCTCGGCCATTAACAGTAGCGTTAGAATGGAATTGCCCCTCCATCCGCCGCTGAAGAAAGAATCTCACCCTTCCGCTGTCCCTACTATTCGACATTTCCCGGAGGAGTCAATCAGTGAGGTAGGGAAGATTCAAGACTCGAATTGAACGCCCTCCATCGTACAGTTCGGCGGACACGGAAGAGCTAGTTCATAGGGCTCGTGCAGTCATGGGAC
>JBBPBO010001985.1:20833691-20841191 GCA_037974295.1 Cicer cuneatum
GGTACAGATAGAGTACATTGAAACAGATTGCTTGGTCGCTTGAAGAATGGCTTTCTACGACGTTAGTGAGAGCAGAGTCCAAAGCAAAACCAATTAAGCTATTATAATTATAGTATGATAATGAATTCATTGGTGGCAAAGCTCTAAGCCTGCAGACGGATATCTGTCGGGACCCGAGGATACCTGCGATGATGAGGTTCCCGTGATGATGACATGCAACGTCATATCCGTCCGAACAGACTGAACATCTAAAGAGCTCATCGTTGAGCTAGACCGGAAAGATGAACGCCGAGCTAAGGGCGAAATAGCCCGAGACTGTAAGGGGTGCTGAGAATGAGGTACAGGTCTCTGTCGATTTAGACGGCCGTGGACCCCTAAATAGGCCGGCATTCAAAGCATGAGAAAGCCTTAGTTAAGCAAGGTAGGAGTAGGAGGGAGTAATTCTGTTAGGAAAGAAAGGTAAATCATTCTCGTAGGGCAGGCAGTAATTTCAGGTCTCGAAGGTACCTTATAAAGGCATCATCTAATCTAGTAGGGCATACGTTCCCCCATCCGTATCTATAATATGTGTTGGGTGAAGAGCTAAGACAATGCCTGGGCCGGGGGAAGAGTCTGCAACAAAATCAATTGAATAGACAGAGAAGTCCGGTAAGCGTATCGATTCAAGCAAGTCCGACTAGTTTAGGCGCCGCCTTCCAGACTTATGATGAACCGCCGGGTGGTATGAACTCCAGAGCCCTATTCTGGTTACAGAGTGCGGGTAGCCGACAAGTAGGTTAGCAAACAGGTGAATCAATAGGCTTTGCTCCTGCCTTCGCTTCAAGGAGAGAAAGAGTACTGGCCTGAAAGCTATTTTTACACAAGATAGGATGGCTGGGAGGGAGTTCTTGAATGCCGAATCCCTGTATTTCATACCCGTCGGTAGGCTTTCTTCCCGCGACCCGATTCCATTGTATCGTAGAAAAGATACTTAGCTGCTGGTTTGGAACCCTGAGCAGACTCCGGTGATATTGAATCAGCCAGAAAGAAGGTTCACCCCTCACCTTTGAAATGGAGCTTGAGCTGCTAATAAGTCAATACCCTCTGTTCTTATTTCACACAATCCAGGAACTTCCATAAATAAGGGAAGAAGTCTGTAGGAAGCTACCCGAAGATAGGACATTAATTCCTCTAAGGCAACGCCTTTAGCTACTCAACTACTTGAGCTCATTCGATACCAGACAAGCGCTCATTGGCTACCAGGGCGCTACCAGAACTACTCAGATCGCTTCCTAACTCCTTTAATTTAATAGGAGTGCGTATGAGAGAATCATGTTAAAGAGAACTATGAGGAAGCATAACCTAGTAAGAAGAAGAGCTAGCAGCGGAGAAGATCCGCTATTTGAACACCGCTTACTGTACCAGCGGTTGCTGATTCAATTGGCTTAGATTCAATAGCTGCCGAGTCGATAACCGGATTCTTCAATACGGATACAAAAGCTCACTCATTCCGGAATGGTCGAGTAGATTAATGAGAGGGGAACCACTGCTTGACTGGAAAGACGAAAGGCGGAAAAAGGCTCCTTAACCCACTCACTCTGAAACCCAGAGAAAGAAAATGAGCCAAGCCTAAAGCCCGTAGGATGTAAATTGATAAGACCAATAGGGAATCAAAAGGCAAGATTGAGAGATAGAAGGCCAGGCTTGTCGCCAAGGGGTTAACTCTGAAAGAGGACATCGACTACACTGAGACCTTATCCCCGCTTTCTATTCCTTCCCGGCCTGCTGTCGTCAACGGTCCGCTTCCTTGAATTAGAGTTGGTCTTCCCGATCCACGAATACTGTTTGTTGTCCTTTACTTGTTTAGTGGCATCTGTCTTAGGGCATCTGGAATTCTCAGTTTCGGTATTTAAATTTGTAAACGGCCGAACTAAGCTAAGCGCTTGGCTTGTCTTATTAGGTTCCCAACCGACCTGTACATTAAATATCGAAATCCGTTACAGAAAAGAATTAACATAAGGAGTATCTAAAACTAAGTCCAGCGAACTGGAAGTCTCTTCAGACTCCCTCATTGCTTGGCTATCGAAGTGGACTTGTACATTGATAGCCTTTCGCGTGCGTCGACACGACATGCTTACCTTTCATTCTTTTACCCTTCTTCTCCCTCGGCTGGAAGGAATAGAAAGAACACAACTATCATAAATAAAGCCGGGAGAACTCCTATATATTACATTACAGCGGGATAAATTCCTACATGAAAGAAAGCTACACCCATCCTAAAAAAAATATCATTGAATAAAGGTACAAGGCTCTAAGAGAGAGCCATGCTGAAGGAGAGACCCGAACAGAGACTGGGACGAACAAACAGAGACGCGAAGCGCATCGAAGAGCTTCGTTAAGCCCGTTAATTCTGTACGTAAGAGAATATCCCACAGGTCGATCAATCAATGAAATAATTACTACAATTGTGGTGGTACCAACATGGCCAGTTAGCTCAGAAACCCTCTACCCACTATAAGAAAAGTAGAGGCGCTTACCCACTCTAATAGTTCGCCTTACGGCTGACCTTGGAAGTATGGCTTACCTGAAAAACTTCCACTCCCCTCGTTGACAATCACCAATGAACTACGACCACGGCCAAGATTCTTTCTACCACGACCTCGCGCGGTAACCTGTGTTGCTTTAAAATAAAAACCGTTATGGTACTGTTGTCACCAGTCCTCTGGCCTTGGGAAGGCCACCTCCTACACTACAATAGGTCATTGAAGGCGAAAATCCGACGGATCAACCGTTACGGGACAGAAGCTTTAGCACTCAATCTGTCTCTGTTGCTGCTTCCCGGTAACATTGATCAATCAATTTACGGGCGGAACCTTCCTTTAAGTCTATCGAGTGCCTTACTTCTCTATTGATCTGACCGGCTCGATTGAGACAGAGAGTAAAGGTGCGAATCGGCTAAAAGGCTGAGTCCGAGACTGGGAGAAGAACTAGCAAGAAATGCAGACTTCGCTCCGCACCTTTAGGTAAAGATCCCCATTGTCCAATCTTCCTTTAATGGAGATATTCTTTAATGTAACTTCCGGTAAGAAAGGGGATAGATTCTCGAAAAAAAGATGTGCGCTTCTTCTTGATGCGGCAGACTGCCTCTTTCTAGATAGATTCTATGGATGCTGATCTGTCTCTTTATTGGACCAAAGAGTGGCTCTCCGCGGAGTTCGTTCCGATGCCTGCCTGTCGTGCCTTGCAAGATTGAGATATCAAGGCTGGTACCAAAGCAAAGAGAAGAATAAGAATCTAATCTCTGCTGCCCACAACATAAAAGGGCTCATTACTCGTTTTCGTATTGGATTGGGATGGGACTATCAAATCCGGAATTCCCTTCTTCTTTCATTTCACTACTCCTTTCTTTCAACTTTCAAGGCTGCTTAGTTCGTAGTTGAAGGAAGATCTCGTATCCCGAGATCTATGTGAAGAGAATAATCTTCGGTGAGTGAACAATGAGGCTATGCTTTCTACAAGGCACTGTAAGCTCATGGTCAATCCATTCATCGAAACAGAAGGACGGCCAGCCCATAAGAGAAGAGGCTTATCCATGTAAAAAACACAATAGACGAGCTCAGAAGACCTTGCCTTTGAGGCTAATTCGAAGAAGAAGATTCCGGAATAGTCCAACCGGGTAAACCAATTCTTATCCTTCTTCTCGTCCATCTTTGCAGAGACGAAAGGGAATCGGTCAGGAATAGCCTTTAAGGATTCTAGCTCCTCTAGACCATACCTGTTTAGCCGATGTCTTAAATATAAGACTGGTAGAAATTTTAGGAAAAATAGCATTTAGAAGCCATGACATGACCAGCTGATTTGTGGCACTCCAGTCAGCCATCTTGGTCTCACTCATATTGGGGATCAGAGAAAGAAAGCGGGCTGACCTCTAAAAATAGGTTCCTGCTCCATAAACGCTTTCCTACAATGAACAGACGAACCGAGCGAGCCCAATGCAAAGAACTCCTGTGAGGAGATCTGGTTACCTTTTTTTCTAATACGTAATACGAGGAGGTAATTTGTTGATACCGAGAATTCTAGAAGAAGCTTCAAAACCCCTGCTTGAGAATCCGGTCTTTGAGAAGGAGCTACATGTGTTCTTGTTCGAGAATCCGCATCCCGTCGAATCAGCTGTGAGGGTGAAAAGGGCTTACGACGAATAGGCTCTTTGATGGGGCATTACTGGGTCACTATAAATATCATACATAAGAGAAGAAAAAGGGTAAGTAAAAGAAAGGCATTGCGTCCTTCTCTTTTCCAGTACAAGAGTTCCTATTTTGTGCCCGAGACGAAGGATGGATTGATTGCCCGACTATCGGCAAGAGTTGACTGACTTCCAGGAACTCCTGCAACGTTCTGCGCCTTTTTATTTATAAGTTTTTAATATATCTTTGGTCACTTTCTTTGTGCAAGTAATCTTATTTTGCTTCGAGCACAGGGCTTCACAAGTCAAGTAACGGATCCCATTACTGTAGGGCTTCCCGCCCAAATGCTCCAATAGAGCTCTTCCCGCCTTCCAGATAAAACCTAGTGAAAACTTGTTTTATAGGTTGGTTTGAATGGGGGGTTGCTCCTATCTTGACTCGATGCTTGGTCACTAGCAGACTTGTCCCTCCGCCTCCGCGGATTCGTAGACCCACTAAAGTCAAGGTAGGTCAAAGAAAGGACTATCTCCGGTGGATCTTCTAACTTCAGTCTGTGGTCGTAGAGAAGGAAAATAGCCTCATTTCGGGGCTGGAGAGGTCGGAGAAGCCTCTGATTGACATAGTTTCCTATGGCAAACACCCTCCTCTTGCCCGCACCAGACTCAACTGAATGCGAGAACCCGCCAGGATAGCAAAATAAGTCACCAGTACTGTAAAACTCCATAAGAATACTAAATGGAATTGTAACATAACTATTGGCTGATATATTGGATAGCCAATCATTCCATTCATCACGAGGTGGTAATGGATGACCATAAAAAAGGCTGCTGATCCTTTCGATGTAAGCTTCTGCGTCATTCCTAATGCTAATGCAGGGTTAACAGACATCGATAAACGGAGCATAGCGAACCAGAGTCACTGTGATGTAAAATTGGCAAATATGCCTCTTTCACGGCGAGACTGACCAGGTCGCTTACGATCCGTTGGCAGAGCCTTCCAAGTCGGTTCCCACGAGATTCCCTGGTAAAGGGGGCGTGAGAGGGCTTGATATAGGTACCGATTGGCTAGTTTACGTATTAACCCTCGTAGCCAATCTCTGACTTCTTAAAATTTTTGAACGTCAGACATAGGATCAGTTATGCTAGCAAACAAAGACGGAGAAATCCGTTTTGCTAACTTAATCGCTCTAGATAAACTAAAGAACGATAAGTAGAGTTTAACTAGCATATCCGCTTTGTCATCCCTTTTATATATAGATTTGTTGTCTATGAAAGGATGGTATGATCCTAGGGTAACCTGATCTAGTGAGTGATACGGGTACAGATAGTTTAGTATGAATATCATACGGGGTAATCCCACCGTACGCCTGTTGAAGTGTTACTGCGCACTGCTTCAGATATAAAGCAGTAAACAGAGCGCCTGACCGGCGATTCAAACTACCTGCTTGGCAAAGAGGTATGCTCCGATACAGAGCTCCTTGGTTAGGTTAGACCATCAGTGACTACTAAAATCAACTTATTACACATTGACTTTTAGTAGCCGAAGATCTTCCACCATTGGATGAGTCTAACTATAGATATCCTATAAAAAAAGTTTTCCAGATGGAAGCCTATTATCTAAATAGATAAGCTTCCTACGCAGGTTTGGTTACCTGCATGAGGCCGCTTGATATCATATCTTACCCCACCCGGGTGGCTTCCGCGTCACCCCCAGTTGCTCCATTCTGGATCCCTGAGTGATAGAATAGCTATAAGCTAGCCCACCAAACCTCACCTTGATGAGTTTCACTAAGAAACCGGGGGGTGCCTATTTGACTAACATAGGGCTCTGCCTTACCAAGCAGAGTGAGGTTAGAAACTCAAATTTTGTGATAGGACTGACCCTGGTGAGAACCAGCCTATCACGCCACCGAGGTTCCGCCTCGTTGGCCTTAGTCTTGCGATCTAAGGGTGAAGGAGTCATCCAGCCACCGGGATTGGTTACCCGGTCCCTATCCGTATCTACATCTACGTCCTGATTGAGTTACATAGAAACTAAGAGAACTTGAAAGCAAGAGATCCAATAGGAATTAAATTCATATTAATTTGAGAATAATATAGTTCAAAATCCCCCGAACCTCTGATCCGATAGCAGCTATAATATGCATCTACGACTAGCTACAGGAACTAGATGAAAACTTCTACAACAGGGTATCGAAGAATGCATTCTGACATCGAGTCCTCAATCAATGTAGATGATTCAACAAGGTAGACCGAAGCAACTCGTCGATCAGCTATCACCACATCGTTGCCGAGAATGGCATAGCGATCAAACTAGTGCTAGTGACTGTCTACGGCTACGGCTTATGCCTTCACTCGGGGGAGAGCACCCATCCAAAAAGCAGAAAAGTGAAGAAGTGCAGGCAGAAGGAAAAGGCAAACCCTCGGATGGACCTAAACTAGACTCAGTCCGAGCTCCTGCAAGAGGGTCCAAAGTAGAGTGGCATGGAATCGGCCGGAAAAGACAGATCTGAGAATTGCGTATATTGAGTGAGATGCCGCTTCAAAGATGCTGCTTACCTAGGATGGTGTGCTTTTCGCTCCTTTGGCTTTCTTTCTCCCGGAGACCATGCCATTCCTCGACACCGACCTTCAAACAAAGTAAGATGAGGAGCTGGCTTCCCTCAAAGTTGCTCTGGCTGACTTGCCCGTTCCGCTTCTCTCCCGCTTTTGGGCGGTTCTTCCTCCAGCAGCCTATTCTTTCACAGCTTCTATGCAAAGGGCTTATTTATTATTAATAAAATAAATATGATATTATGCATGCAAGATGTATTGGGGTCACATAAAATTATTTATGAAAATAAAGCGCTCTTAGTTCAGTTCGGTAGAACGCGGGTCTCCAAAACCCGATGTCGTAGGTTCAAATCCTACAGAGCGTGATTCCATTCTTGTTAGATCGAGAATGACACTGAAATAATTGAACAGCAGTCTAAAGTATTAATTTAACCTCCTGTGGATTAGGATTAAAAACAAAGAAATAGGAGGTCAATAAACAAAAGAGATGTTAATTAATCAAAGGTCCAAACGCGGAGGCAGTTCCAGTCCTTGTCGCAGCGCAGTAGTGAGTAGGTGATCCAACACCAGAGATAAAAGACGCAGCAGATTCATATACTGACCTTAGTTATATAGATCGTTTACCTAGGTACAGAATGAGACCCTGAGGTCCCCATATCGGTAATAGAAAGACCTGCCACCAAAAGCATTCCGATGGAGCAGAAGTAGACCCTTCCCCCGCCATAATAGCACCACCTAGCTTCGCTGCATCGGGATAGTAGTAGCACATATCTTTTTCTAGTGAT
>JBBPBO010001985.1:20846191-20858771 GCA_037974295.1 Cicer cuneatum
CTTGCTCTTTCTCATAGCTCATCTTGCTTTTGAGAACAGATTATAAAAAAAATAATCTCCCTGGAACTGCAGGAGCAGCTCTACTTATGAACGTTCTTCCCCGCGTGGGAACTGAACCCACTGCCCTTGTTGCTTCAAGCTCACTTGAGCAGTTTCCTTCCTCTAGCCTCCTTGCCAGGCCGGTTTCCCTACGGAGACTCAAAGTAGGTCAGGGACAGTTCTTTTCTCTGAAGAATGTGATATAGAATCAGGGCTACTTTCCCTCAAAGCTTGAAAAAGGCTTTGAGGAGGGCTTGCTTCATTTGATCTTTCCCATCCCAAGAGAGATGGTGAAGTGGGCTTCTTTCACGGCCGAATCATAGAAGAGAAGGGCTATCTTCTACTCGGCTTCTGCTCTAGTGGTTGAACGCTTCTCCCTTTCATTGGCTTCCACCGGCCTGGCCTGAACTGTCCTAGTCTGAACTCTTTCACCTCGTCAACTCGGACTCGGGCAAGCGGGTTCACTCTTTTCCTTTGGGGTTGGTTACTGCCCCATCCCTTGAATTGCCTTGGGACCGGCCTTCAAAGAAAGATCTGAACATTTGCGTAGATGAGATCACGAGACCAAGCCAGTTCACATCCTCTTCTCTTGGTCTTCGAGTGCTCCCTATCTTCTCTCGCTCGATTGGGCGCTACTTGCCTATTGACAGAAGTCATCTCCGAAAAAGTCTTCGTGCTCAACTCACTTTGTTTGTTGATGTCACAAGGGCTGGAAGAGGAATTGCCCGATTCGATGTTGGAGCTGCGGAGCTTCCTTACCTTACCAATGAAGCCTGAGATTAGAGTCAGAATCGGTGAAGCTTCTTTCCGCTCCCCTTGATTCTTGCGTTTTGGGGTTGGCTACTCAATCAATAGCGTCCGTGAAGTGATTGATGTTCGATTGGGCTTTCGCCCTGCAAGGTCTTAGGAATCGATTGAATCATCCCTGTACTTCTACTCGATAGAGTGATCGAATCGGACGCTGTGCCATTGATAGAATTTCAATAGGCTCTTAGATGGGCTTGTTGAGATAGGTCAGAATGAAGCAACCCTAGTGGAAGGAATATGCCCATAGGTGGATTAGAGAATAAGTCAATAAGTAAGATCGAAAGGGCAGGGAGATCTCTGGGGTAAAGACAGGGAGCCTAGCTAGGTCCCTAGTCACTAATCCGAATCTGCAGAAGAGGAAGAGGCACCCAACATATAAGAATCGGACTAAGAAAAGATGGATCCGTTTAAATGGTTGATGCTTTACTGGTCCCCCGCCTTCTCCTTGATCAAATAGTGTAAGGAGAAAAAAAACCCTCTTATTTCCCTTTCTTTCGAAGTTATTTCTTAGGTATCTTTTCTTCCTGTAATTTAAAGAATTTTAAGACTAGTTAGAGCATAAGGATTAGCAGAATCGTAAAAAAAATTGTTATATGATATAAAGAAGAGGAAAAATTCCAATACTTCTATATAGTACGAAGCACTCGTAGCACTTGCTAAGAGTTACCTAATTGATTGAATACCAGTAAATTTACCACAAACAAGAGTATACTCATTTCCGCAACACAATTTCATTGCTTTGGATGCGGCTCCTTTAACTGCTAATCTTTTTCCACCCGAAGGCTAGTTAAACATATGTCGCAAAGAGTAGTCTCTGAATCTGTATCTGATGAGGATACTGCTGCAGCGGCGGAGGCTGTGGTAGTCTTAAGGAATTCCCTCCTCGAGATAGTCGATATAGAGAATTGTCCGCCTAAAAGAAAGAATCGCGAGTTTACTCGGAGCAGGCTTCCAAAAAGCCTTACAGTAAAGGTAAGTCATCCTATTCTTATAATTAGCCTGAAGGGTAGCTAAGACGCCCCCTTCCCATTCATTTTCCCTTGGGATGATCAAATTTATCTTTCTCCAATTTTAAAGCACTTTTATCTTATCTGACACTCGCAACTAACTACTCCCCTGTACATATAGGGAAGACCACTACTGAGACTGGAACTCAAAGGCCTCCAACGGTAACTTCAACTCCAGGTAAGGCGGAAGCACTTTTAGGGCTTAGGACGAGAAAGACATATTTTACACTAGCTTTTGACCTAGAACCAGCTGACTTAACAGATGGATTGGCCTTGCCTACTTCAATGCCAATGGATAGGGGGCCTGGACCAACATCGAAAGAAAGTGCAACTTCTGGAACAGCTCCCTTAAAGAAAAGAAAGAAGAAATGGAAAGGAGTATTCCACGTGCATAATCCTTAACTTTTCTTAAAAGAAGGTAATAAAAAAAGAAAGAAGAAAAATTGGGCCATGTTTCCCGAGGGAGGCCGCCTTCTCTCAGGCCAGCAGTCTTCTACTTCTAGTCGACTGCTCTATGACGGGCTTCCCTGTATCCTGGGCTCTGCTCGCTCGTCTACGCTCCGACCCAGCAAGTAAGAATTGAAAATCTTTCCTTCTCCCTTACGGTCGAGAACTACGTACCTTGCCTGCATTAATATTTAAAACTTGTCGTCAAAAAGGCAATCAATCAGAATCAAGAAAAAAAATGGAAATAGTGAATCAAGCAAGATCTAGATGGATCCCTATCTTTATCTCTATCCACGGAGATACCTATCTATATGGATAGAAATCAATCTATCTATGAATCGATCTAGACTATCCTCTATCCGGATAGATATGTCCCTATGAGCGACTACGCTGATCTTTATATGTTTTGGCCACGTCCGTTTCCGCTCCGAAGAGGAAGGTTTGGATCTTTCAATCTTATGTCGTGAGGGATGTGACCTATGTTAGGTCCATAAAATACCACCGCTTTTGGTGTTCTATGATTCACCTCCGAATAATGAGTAGGTAGTTCGATCCTTTTGATTCTTCTCTTCATAGTAAACTGATGGGGGGATGAGGAGCTATAGGTCGAATTACTATATAAAGAAGAGTTGTAAACTATAGGACTTCTTGTTCGAGTAGGAAGATATCGGTTTTTCTCGTTTCTTCTCTTCGATAAGAATAGGGATTTGAAATGATACAAATTCCTCTTCATTCTGTTGTGCTCAGCGAAGGAACTGCCTAAGCATACTTTTTCGGATCCAAACTTCTTTGTTCTTTCAAAGTCTTCTTCTTGCATAGAATAACGCAACTGTTGTTGCAAAAACCGGGATTTTAGTAGTAGGCGGCATCCCCGCTTAGTTTTGAGTAGGTGGAACCATTCTGTTTTGGTTCTTCTCCACATTCTTACCGGGTGATCCAGGAATTTTCCTATGATTTTATCAACTGATATTTCGATATAGAAAGATCTCCTTATTTCTTCACCGCGGATTCTCGCGTCATTTTCTTGAAAAGATATTAGATCACCGTGGGAAACTTTCAAACGAGTAATGCTTACCATTCGATTATTCACACAAACCCTTCGATGACTTATCGGCTGCCTTGCTTGAGGAATAGTTTCACGAAAATGGAGACGAACCGGAATAACGTCCGATCTTGTTTCTGGATTGAGTAGAAAAGGGATATATGAAGTTCGTTCTGTTCCTCTGTGCATCTCTGTGATGGGTAAATCCCCATGAAAAAGAGGCAACTTTCGTGTAGTTTGTGATTGGATGTAACTGTTAAGATTTTCTCTCGGATAAATCTTTCTCTTAATAGATCTCTTCTTGTTCCTCAATCTTCGGAGAATGCGGCGTTGTATTATTGTAAGTTCTCTGTTCCGAACATTTCCTGAAAGTAGACGACAAGTTTTAAATCGCATATCCCGTCTTTATCTTTCTTTCCTTTCATTTTACCGGGGGAATGCCGCAACAAAAGGGGCTATGGGAGTAGAACCCAATTCTGCCAAAACCCCCGACAAAAACAAGATGGAAACTGGCATACCAGTCTCATTTACCTCTCTTTCTTCATTCAATATCTGTCTAGCCTGCTAACGACGCCCTTTCTTATCTACGCTATTTACCCTTCATTACTTCCCCAGCTTAGAGTTAAGTTCCTTGCTTTCAGTCTATTGGGCCTAGAGGACTGGGAATTTGCAATAACAAGAATCGGTCCTTTAGTGATAGTGAAAGCTCAATCCCAACTGTCGAATCAAAAGCCTAAACCGTCTAAGGTATGAAGTAACTTTCCAAAGGTCAACCCCTTTCCTGATGCCTGCGTAGAAGTGCAGTTGCTATTAAGGAAGATGTGCCATTAGTTAGAAAAGCAAATTTCACATTCATTCACTTTCGAATAAGCACTCAGACCTAAAAATAAATTCCATTTCAAAAATAAGATCTCTCTGTCCCCCGAGCGAGCTCCATAAGAAACCACTTTCGTGCTACTAGCTTACTAAGCTTCTTTCCCTCTATCTCTACGAAAAGTACAAGTAACTCCAGACGCTTTCTCATTAGCTCATTGGATTCGTCTTATATAAGCATTTCGGATTGGAAACTAATCGTCTGGTTGGCCCCGAACGGAAAGGGCAATGCCGGCTTCATCGACGAGGAATGAACTGCTTCCAACCAGCCTAAGCGTGATAGCTGCACCCAGAGCAAGCAACCTGGATAGAAAGATAACTAAGGAAGATAAGGCATAGGGCCCTGTGACTCAATGCCCGGGTGAACATGCATTCTTTTATCTACCGTACACGGTAGACTGAAAACCAACCAAATCGGAAGCGGCTAAGTGTTTAGTATCACCTTAATCCATTCTTTTGCTTTAGTCTTTCTTTCTGAGTAGTCGATAGCGAGTCTGACGGGTCTAGCACCCCCTGCCACCTCTTCTCTCGTAAATCCCATAGGAATCCCCCTTTCTTCCAAACGGAAATGATGGGCCGACTGCTGATCGCCCTTCGGTCAGGAATAGCCAGCCTTCAATATCTTGTCTATCAGTCTGGTGAGGACTAGCTCTCTTAGGTTGAACCCTGGTTCGTGTTGAAGTGTAGCTACGTCCCGTAAGGTCACTTTACCCGAATACCTGACTTACATGTAACTACCCTCTAGTTGATCCATCCGTAGGTAGGCACCTCTTTTCCGAGAGTGCGGTTGAGAAAGATTTCCTATTAAAACCTGTCTGCTTCCGCTGCTAAGCGGGTGGATCTTGCAACGGCCCAGTCTTTATATCCAATCCCGATCATTTTTAACTAATTCCACCAGGCTATAAGCAAACCATTGAGAACCCTATAGCCCTGCCAGCAAGTCAACTAACCCTTCGGTTGACGATTCTAGAGTAAGTTTCCGCTTAAAGCTCTACCTTGCAGTTCAAAGTCTATAAGCAATTCCCTCTATGTATCCATAAGCCATTGAGAACCTACCTTGCTATAGTCACCCTACCCTTTTGTCCTACCTTTGAGTAGTAATCCCGAGCATAAAGAGCTTGTGCTTTTTTAAGCGTTGTGAAGTTTCTAGAGTCAATCAACGAAGCCAGAGCTTCAAGGCGATAGAGGAAGTCCGTCCCCCGCAGGAAAGCCCGCGTATTCTTATTTATTCTAATGTCCATTGGAGCTTATCTTTTCTTCCCGCTATCTGGCTGTTCTATGTATACGCCTGTTCCTCAGTCTGACTTTATCATGCCTTTCTTTTATCCTTTCTACTTCTGTTACAGTAGCTATAGTTGTAATGGCAATTACAAGGTTATGCAGGTCTCCTTCTCATTGAGTAGCGTAGCGCTTAGCATAGAACGTTTACCGCTTGCCTTACTAATAATCGGGAATCTGAACAGGCAACTATGAGACTAATTTCCCATTGTCCCGAGCAAGTTACTGCGTACCTGAAGTGAGTGTGTTGGTCTCCTTTCTTTTTTCTTTGCAGCTGCCGTCAAAGTAAAGCCTTAGATTATAACAGGAATCTCACCGCCTGCTCCCCGACTCGCTACTAAGGTTCTTAAAGAAGGCCGCTAAATCAGCAATAGAGGATCTATGAATAGCCAACAAAGAGCCTAGCTTGATTACAGGAACTAAACAGCAAGCTGCCTAGCTCACTGGCTCGTATGACTAGCTCGCTTACTTTAACTCAACAGCCTAGCTCTAACAAGCCAACTCCGTTCCTAGTTTCGCTACCAGAAAAAAGCAAGCCCCCCAGGCCTAAGTGTAGAGTTTTGCTTTAATCTCAAACTCTCTGAAACTCCCGAGAGGCCTATCTTTCTTATGAATGGAGATGGCTATGGGGCCTACCTATGAATGATTTCCCTTACAGGTCCGAAAGGCATCAGATGCCTGGGCACATATCCGCCTCTGGTGATGGGACAGATGGATCGAATGCAGCATAGGGGTCAATGGCAGCAACAAATAAAACAACTAAAAGCGACGTCCGCGCCCTAATAAATAAGGGGAATTAAGCATCCATCGACGCTCACTTGTCTATGTTCCCTATGTAAGTCTCCTTTTTAAGGATCCTTCCTAGCTCTCTTATTCATTAAGAAAACGTAATTCGAAGACGATCATTCGGATTTACTTTGTTTTCACAACTTATTTACAACTTATTTAAATAAAATTTAGGTTCTTATATTTAATTATCTTTTACAACAATAATATTGATATTCTCTAGTAAATGCAATTAAATAGGGGCAGTTGTAGTACCTCAATTTTGTCCGACTAATTAAAAATATTTAAAAAATAATAATAAAAATATTTTGCACTTATTATTATCAAGTAAAAAAAAAAGTTTTTAAATTTGGTGCAATTTTAAATTTACATGTGTTTCCGTTACATTACAATTAACATATAAAATAAAATAATTAATTAAAATAATTATAAAAAAAATAGAAGGGTTTACTTGTTGCACTTTCTTTCTCCATTTTTTTCTTCTTTCCTATTGTCACAATCATGCTCTATTTTTACGACCATGCTTCCTCTTTATTTTTTATTTTATTTTTTTTTATCTTAATAAAGGTATTATTTTCACCATTTAAACACTTAATCAAAAAAGCCTAGCCACTTATTTCCTTAAATGTTTGAAGTTGCTTCCTCTTTATTTTTATTTTTTTTTTGTTTTTATCTTAATAAAGGTTTTATTTTCACCATTCAAACACTTAATCAAAAAGGCTAGCCACCTATTTCCTTAAATATTTGAAATTGCTTAATTTTTGAGCTAAAACAATGAAAAATCTAGGACCTGGTTTTACATCATAAACACTTGGACTAACCACTTAGTGTTATAAATTGAGAACAAAAAATCACTAAAGAGGAGGAGATTTTCTAATCACTAAAGAAAAACAAGAAAATAGAGAGAGTAAGGAGTAGAAGAGAAACAATAAATCAAAAGAGAAAAAACAAACACATCATTAGGAAGGAAAAGCAAACAGAAAAAAGATATTAAGGTATTTCTTTCATCTTTACTCTACAATCAATGTATTTGTTATTCAAATTATGAATGAAAAATGAAACTTGTTGTTGTTATACAAAAATTATGTTTTGATTTGTGGGAGTATAAACAAAAATAAGTTATGAAGAAAATAGTAGAAAATATAAGACTAAAAACTCAAACCTCTAACGATGGTGTCGCCGAAGAAACAATATTTTTTGCCGTCTTGCTCACCCTCTCGATCTATTTTTCTTTCTCTCAATGTTTTATTTTCTATCTCTAAATCTCTTTCTCCCTTTCAATCATCATACTTCTCTATTTAAATCTTTTCTCTTCCTTTTTTGTTTTTTTCTTTTACGGTTATCTTTTCTGTTCTTTCTATTATGTTTGCCATGAAATGAAATGTGTTTGGTCTTGCTCTTATTCTGTTTGCAATTCTTCTACTGTACCTGTGTTCCAACCATGCTTCCTCCATTTTCTGCATGCTATGTCTATTCATTCTATTGATGTAACCACTACTAGTACCTTTTGATAATATCCTCTAGTTTTTTTTTTAATTTAACTTTAACAATTAAACATTTTTTTTGTTTTTTTAAAACTACAATTATACTCTTTCTAAAAATTTGAATTTAATTTATTTATTAGTTCAATATCAAATTCTATAAAAAAAAATAAGTATTGCATTTAAAAATTAGTTAATTGAAATATTTTTATTTTTTAAATCTCATCTTCAGAGATAAACTAACAAATTAAAATTTATAAACGAATTAATAAATAAAAATCATTATTAAATATTAACTAGACATGACATCCTTTAATCCATGAGCAGTAGAATACGAATTATACAACCCGATAGTCTTAAAAAAATTATTTTTAAAAAGAGAATAAATGAATCTAAAATTAACTTTTTAAAATATTAGATTAATTAGATGTGACATCTTTTTAATCTTTGAGTTGTTAAGACACAAGTTGTACTACTTCGTGGTTTTAAGACTCAATTTTAAAATCAAAAATAATAAAAATATTTTTAAACGGATTAACTGGATGAAACATCCTTTTACTCCTTGAGTTTTGAGACACGAGCTGTACAACTCGATTGTCTTAAAATTCACATTTTTTTAATAATTTAAATCAAACAAACTCCTTTTATTTTCGTCAAAATTAACCTTTTAATAACTAAATACGATTTATTTAAAAACAATCTACACATCCGCATTTTCTAACCAAGAACTACGTAGCTTTGATTTATCCATCGCACCGGGAGATTTGTAGGAGCAAGATCACACTCTTGTCAAGCACATTAATAAAAAATTTCTTTTTTTGTTCCTCTTTTCTTTAAACACGTATTTATTTCAACATCATATTAAAAATAAATAATTGATATTCATATTTAATAATAAAGAGAAATAAATATATTTAAGTTAATACTAATTTTGCACAATTAATTATAGGTAACCGTATTTTAACGGATGTCGTAGGGTGCTAATACATTCCCTACGCATAATCGACTCCCGAACTCAAAATTTGGTTTGAAAGACCATTTTTTTTTCTTTTTAAGGGTTTCCCAATATTTTCCCTATTTTAAATAAACTTTGGTGGCGACTCCATTGAATTCGAGAAACACTCGAAATTTAGGCCGCGACAATTAATTACATAAATAATGACATATAAATTATTGTATCCAAGTCACAAATATTACTTAAATGTTACGTCGTTAACGAGAGTGTTATATAATAAAAAGTTATGGAGGACCAAAAAAATCCCAAAATTAGTTAATAGGGACCAAAAAACTGCTTTTAAAAATATTGTGACTAAAAGTTTAATTTTGACAAATAAAGAGAACAAAAATGTAATTTTAAGAATTAAATAAAAGGATAAAATAAGTTTTTAGTTCTTATAAAACTTTTAGTCAATGAAAAAACTCCCTATAAAATCATACTAGGGACTACAAGTGAATAAATATTTAGGAATTAAACTTGAAAAATCATAATTTTGTAAAGACTAAAATTAGATTTGACAAAAAAAAAATTCACCTCCTTTTATTATATTATAAAAAAATTTAGGGAGTCATTATCTGCCCCCCAAACGTTTTTGCTATTAATCTAAATGCTGTGAGTTTATTTGCATATTCATCATTTTTAGTTTTAACAAATTATAAATTTATGTTGTATGGATGTACTCTACCAATTTGAATGAATCAATATTTTTTTATAAAAAAAAAATATTAAATTATTAAAAATATTTAACTTTAACTATAATTACTTATAAAATTATATATATGAGCTGTTGTAATTTATCTTACAATATAAAACTTTTTATATTAACAATGTATAAAAATTAATCTCAACTACAAATCCCTGTCCAATATATATGGGGTGCAACTTTTGAATTTTTCTCATTTATATTCTCTTTTCAAAAACAAAAAATCTAATATACTTACTTCACTTTGAAACTAATATACGAAAATATCATTTACTTTAAAAGAAATAGAATATTTTCATATATTAATTTCAAAGTACGATATATCATTATCTTTCAAAAAAAAAATATATAGATGAAAAAAATCGCCAACTTTTCACACCATCACCACTTAAAATAATTCTCATATTTTCTCAAATTTAATATCGGACAACATAAATTATTTAAAGTATTCTTTCGAATAACAAAAACTTAGAAAATAACTCATCTCGGAGGTAGGGCAATTTCCCCCCTACTTCGCTGTGGACTAATCAATGGTCTCAATCCACTTTTTTATAATTGGGATAAAATAGAAAAATTCACATTTAAACAAGGAAGACAACACCAAATGATGATATATTTTGTACAAGAATTGAGTTTTTGAAACATATTGGATGTTTTTCATCAGTTAACACTTGTTTCATAGGTTAAACTTGCTTTTACTTTGCAGTTTGCGATTCTTTTATTGATATTCGTTCACTTTAATATTCACTAATTTATTTAAGTTTTTTTTAATTAAAACAATGATATTAATTTATTTAAATTGATAAGATACATATAGAGTCATACAAATTTAAAAATATTAAATTAAAAAGGATGACTCTACACATAAATTCAAAAATTTAGATTAATAGCATAAAATAACAAAATATTTACAAATGTAATGTGACAAACTTAATGTATTCAAAAATCAATGTTTTTGAATCTGTAATGTTTACGACGCAAAAGTCATTGTTTAAATATGTAATTAATTGAAGTTAATTTGTCAATCCAAATCAAGCAATACTGCAACAAAATGGAAAACAAACAACACTGCTTCAAGACTACTAATGTCGCACTCAAACAATAAAATCACAAATAAAACAAGAAACACAAACTAAAATATGTAAAACCTACTTAATTAAATAAAAAGAGAAAAAATGAGTTAAAGAGATGATTTTGGAAAAATAAAAATAAAAATAGCTGTTCTGATTTCAGCTAGTTGTTAGTACAAATGAGATAAAATATTTTGCCCTTAAGCCCATGGTCCATGTGGTACTGGTGTTGTGGACTTGTTGGGACCAAATTGGGTAAGCTACTGCTTTCATTCCAAAATTGATAGAAATCACGTTGTAGTGTGGTAATGAAATTATAGTGTGGATGACTTCCATTGAACTAGGACTTATGCTTATTGTATGTGCTTGTGTTGTCGGTATTACCTTTTATTTGTGATGTTAAATTTTTAATGTTGTGTGTTTGATTTGCCCAGACAATGGTGTATTTGAGTCTTAAGGAATCCGAGCTCCTTACGGTTAGTATGAGTACGCAATTACGTAATTGAACATTGAGAATTGTCCGTTTTTAATTGAGATTCAAATTTAATATTTAAAATTTTAAAATAAAAATTAAATCTACATTTTTTTTAACTGTTCGATCAAAATCAGATAACTTACATTGTTTTAAGTGCAGTATGACTATAGATTTCTGTTGATTGAAATCTATGTCCAGTCTCAGGACTTTGTGACTGTTGATTGCAAACTTTTCAATAATCTGATTCTGATGAAGAGGTAAATAATTGTAATTTTATATTTTAAGAATTTTTTTATATTATTAATCGTAAATTTATAATTATAAATAACTAATATAATACACATATCAATTTTTTTTATAGATCTCGGAGAATACTGTCTAAGGACTTGCAACTTCATAAAATATTCTTTCGAAAAACATTATTTCTGATGATTTTATTGTAGTAATGTACTAATGTTGGATCATGATATATTTTGGATGTTTTGAGTTAGACAATATTTTGGTTTGTAAGACTTATGATTTGGATTTCAAATATTTGAGAATTTTTTAAATTTAATCACAAATTATTTATCGATATATTTTTGTTAAAGTGCGAGTAATGGGTATGAGTACGGACACTTAAGTACCCAAAGGGCAAGAGTACGGGTATTAAAGATGATACCCACGAGTGTACGGGCACGGGTATTTTTTTAAACTAGAGGTACGGGGACGGGTACTATAGTACCCTACCCATTACCATTCCTAGTTTTATTGAACAACAATTTTAAGACTAATATTGCTAGGTGCATACGGTGTTCATGCTAAATTGCTAAGGGTATTACTTTTATTTTAGAAGATATCATTGTTAATTTGTTGTGGTTGTGCTTAAGTTGTCCTAAATATTGTGGTGTGTTTTGCATTTTTGGTTTAGCTGTTTAAGATCTTATTCTTGTGTATTTTCTATGCCAGATAGACAAGTAATATATTCACCTAAAAGTTTAGTAATTAATTTTTACAAAAACGTTATATTATATAAGCATTAATTGATCTTGTTATTGTTTCAATAAAATCTAGTTAGAATTACGGTTACATAAAAATATGAGAAAATCAAGAAAAATGGGCCAAAAATTAATAAATCATTTGCCCCATAAAAATGTTTTATTTTTTAAATTTGAAATATTAGTAACAACTAACAAATGACTACCTAATCAAGTACATTATTTTTTCATTCATAAAATGTGAAAAACTTCTTTTTTCACTTAACTCTCCTCAATAATCTCAAAAATCTGAAATTTTGTATTTGTAATTTTACACGTTAGAAATCCAAAGAAATATTTTTATGTATTGAAAATATTAAAAAATGAGAGAAGAAACAATCTAAAATTTGAAACTAAAGTCATTATATATTTAGGAAATAATGTATCTTTTTTATATCTATACATCACTAAAAGAAACATATATATATATATATATATATATATATTATAAAAATATATATAACAATTATTTTTTTCTATCAAATCGATGATTATATTATCCCTGACTCATGCTATATAAAACTGTTTACAATAACAGTTATATTCATTGAATCTCTAT
>JBBPBO010001985.1:20858781-20900141 GCA_037974295.1 Cicer cuneatum
ATCTCTATTTAAATTACTTTATAAAATATTTATCTATCTTTATTCAATTAAATGATTGATTTTTAAAATATTTATAATTAAACATAAAAAATACTAAATTTTGGTATAAACTTTTATCTTTCAATTTCACAATCCGCTCAAATTATTTTATTTACGATAGTATTTTTTTTATAAATAAATTAAATTACTTTTTTACTTAATCATATTAAATTATGTAACTTTTATTATTTTTATTAAGAAAAACGTACAAATACATTGTAATATATATTTTGTTAATTTTTTAATCTCTATTTAGACAAACATAATTAATTGTTTTTCTACTTTTAATATTTTCTTACAAAAATTTATAATATTTTAACTTGTAATGAATTAAATATAATTTTTTTTAAATGCTGTAAATTCAAAAATAAAATAATTAAAATATAGAATTAAAAATTCATTTTTATAGAATTTTTTTATAAATATTTTAATGCTACTTTTAAATAAATCATTCACAAATATACATTAATGTTTTAATAAAAATTAAAACCGTTGAGAGAATAATTCTGGAAGGACTAAGAAATATAATTCTTTATATAAAAAATTAACCATAAGAAATATATATACGTGAACAAAAGTTTCAGATTCTTCGTTATTATTTTCTTCATCTCTGTCTGGTCACTCTGCTTCTCTTACGATGACCCTTCATTCTACTGATTCAGAACCACCACCACCAGAACCCCCCTCTCTTCCACCAGATTCCACCACTATCAACGGCACAACCACATCACATCAAAATCCAGAACCACCATCTTCATCTTCATCATCACCACCTCAACCACCACCAGAACTCCAAGTTCCAATAACATGGCCACAAGACGGTAACCTAAGCGTAGAATGGATCCAAAATCTAACACTCTGTTTCGATTGGTCATCGAAAAACCTCCCTCCTTCCGAACTCCCTTCCGTTCTTCCCGTTCAAGTCTTCGATTCGCTAATTCTCGTCGCTTCCAAGATGCTTCATAAAGAACCTAATTGTGTCCCTATTCAACCCTTTCGTTCTGAACCAGATTCTTCTTCTTCTTCTTCCGCTGCTTCCGTTGTGGTCGTTGGTGATGTTCATGGACAATTGCATGATCTCCTTTTCCTTCTCCGAGATGCTGGGTATCCCTCGAAAGATCGAATTTTTGTATTCAATGGTGATTATGTTGATCGAGGAGCTTGGGGACTCGAAACTTTCTTGCTCTTGTTGGCTTGGAAGGTAAAGTTGAGGTTTCAATTTTGCAATTTGTTTTTTTTAGTCTTTTTATGAAGTTTCAATTTTTTAATGTTTTGATTTTGTGGTTTTTGTTATTATTGTATTAATTTGATATTCTAGTTTACCTGCTATTGAAAATTGAAATAGTTATACTTTTATGTTTTTGGGTCTAACTAGTTTGATTAAGCTAGGGTTTGTTTTACTGTATTCTATGGAAGGTTGAGGCAGTTTGGTTTGAGAAATATTTTCATTTTCGTAGGAAAAATTCAGCAATAAAAAGTACTGTTTTTACTATTTCCTCTTCAAGTTTTTGGAATGCAGTTTGCTTAAGTTTTTGGAGTGGAATTATTAAAGGATCTGTTGCTTGGATTGTTTACAGTAGGAGAGAATGGGATGAAATATGATGGAATCGATTCTATTTCCATTCCATTAAATTCAATTTAATGTCCTGTTTTTTGACCCTCTTCTATTCGGACGGGATGGATAGAACAGTTCTTTATCTCTATTCCATCATTAAGATATCCAAACAATGAAATGGTAGTTTTATTATGATTCATCGAATATTCAAACACTATTCAATTCTATTTCATTTAACATCACTCTTCATTAAATATCCAAACATAACCAAGGGATGAGGTGAATTTTTTTACTTTTATGTTATTTAATTTAACAGTACTATCATTATTTTTCATCAGGTATTCATGCCGGAGAATATATATTTACTAAGAGGGAATCATGAATCGAAATATTGCACTTCTGTTTATGGTTTTGAGAAAGAAGTAATGGTAAAATACGGTGATAAAGGTAAACATGTGTACCGGAAATGTTTGGGATGCTTTGAAGGTCTTCCATTGGCTTCTATTATAGCAGGGCGTGCATACACGGCTCATGGAGGACTTTTCCGTAGTTCAACTGTGACGCCTTCAAAGCGATTAAAAGGGAAGAAGAATCGCAAGATTAATGTTAATACTGCCAACAAAAATCTCTCACTTGGTTCCTTGGAAGAATTGTCTAAGGCTCGACGTTCAGTCCTTGATCCTCCTTGGGAAGGACAAAATTTGATTCCTGGTGATGTTTTGTGGTCTGATCCTTCAAAAAAACCTGGTCTTGCTCCAAACAAAGAAAGAGGCATTGGCTTGATGTGGGGTCCAGATTGTACTGAAGAATTTTTGAAGAAGTACCAATTCAAGGTAATAAACAAGTTACTTTTAATATCATGGCAACACAAATAATTTTCTCGGTGAATTTTTTATTGAAGTCATTAAATTGGTTCTCTAAGCAGTTGCTTTTGGGAGTTTTCATTATATCAAGTTAGATATTGATATTTTGAGAGCATGGGTCCTCTTTTACCAGTTTCATATTCTTGCTTGATTTAACATGATTATTTAAGTAAAGTGAAGAAGAATAGGAGGAATTTTTTATTTGTTTTAAGGTATAAAATCATATTCTCAAGAATGATAATTGTGGGAATACTATTAGGTTCCTGAGTTGTATAATTCATAATGTGTTTGGTATGAACTTAGCATTCCTTCTGTGAATGGTAACCGACTATTTGTCTAGTGACCCTGATATTCTTTGTTTTCTTGTTAGTCTCTTGTTTATCTTGGTAACTATTACTACTGATATGACGTATTGTTACTCATTTTTCATTTCAGTTGATCATCAGGTCACATGAAGGTCCTGATGCTCGGGAGAAACGGGATGATTTCGGTGGAATGGCGGAAGGATACACTATTGATCATGTTGTGGATTCTGGAAAACTTATCACCCTGTTTAGTGCTCCAGATTACCCACAATTTCAGGTAATTCTCATGGCCTGACATTATTTACACTCCAATGTTTTACTTTTGTGGGAGTCAAATTCGCAAGTCAACACATAAAATCATGCGAGTCTGCGATCTTGCTAGGTCTGGATGATCAGAATCCGAATATGGTGGTCATGGCTGTGATCGCCATGCATAATCGCAAGAATATTGTGACTCTGGCGATTCCGTTTCTGGGTTTCGCATCATCAAAACAAATTTTGTTGAACACTATATTTCTGATTATGATTTTGATGAAAAGAGTCCATAGAAAAAACTTCGCTTTCCTCTGATTTCAATCCTTTGATGTATTTATCAACGATTTGAGATTGCTTACTTTGTTCTCTATTTGAATTACTCATTTTAAAGGAGACAAATCAAGTAACTCCTGGCTTTCAAATTTCACACCTCATTTTTTATAGGCATTGCTTCAACTGCTGATAGTTATAATTTTTCCTAAGTAACTGTGTTTCCCTGCAGGCAACAGAAAAGAGGTATAACAACAAAGGTGCCTATATTGTCCTTGAGCCCCCAAATTTCGACAATCCTATATTTCACGGATTCTCGGCTGTGACTCCAAGGCCGAAGGTACAAATACTCACTCATCTTCATGTTACGGAATATATAAACGCCTGAACATCTAACAAAATTTCTAGACATCGAGGGTACTAGGGAAAATTTTATTAGTACACAAGATATCTTCTACAATTTTGTAATAATAAAATTATTTTGTATAAAGTTTTTAATTTTGTCACCGTGGTTTTGTGGTGCAGGTGAATCCCTATTATGATTATGAAGAAGTGATAGACTCTGATGAAGAATTGGACTTAGCCTCCATGGTAACTGCCTGAGATTTTTGTAAGAAGTAAATGTTATGAAGTTTTGAGATGTGTAAAATTTTGTTTTGTTATTTTTTGGAAAAACAGCTTTGGTAATTAAATTGTAGCTATTTATTTATTTTTTGACAAAAAATTGTAGTCATTTTTCTTTCACCTGATTTATTAAGTGTGATATCAATTTCTTCAAATTAAACCAATCCCCAAAGTAGTAGTTACTGTAGTTGCTTCATTCCCACCTTTCATTTATGATATTAAGATGCAAACTGATTTAAAACAATTGTGCAGTTGGAATTGGATAAACTTGTGCTAGGCTTTGTGGCAACTTAGAGTTTGAATTTTTGAATTTGATGTTCAAATTATGTTAGTTAGGTATCAGAGACAAGTAGAAAATCAACTTCACGTATTCAAGGAGGAATCAAATTTAGTGAATTAACAAGGTGCTTGACCCTTGTGTGGAAATAGTCAGGTCGAAAATTAGGACAAATGTATAACACTAAATGAGAAATGTTCTTAAGATAGGTTTGTGGGTTGAGGGTTTATGGTTTAGTGTTATGGGTTTAGGGTTAAGTGTTGTGGGTTTAGGGTTTAGAATTGAGGGTTTAAGGTTTAGCGTTTTTCCATTTTGGTTTTCCAAAGGCTAGGTCTAATCCATATTTATCTAAGAAGGGGAATTGTCTTCAAATGGCTAAAAGTGTAATCCACATTCATGCAAGAAGTGAAGTTGTATCATTATATAAAGATTTAGGTCATTTTAGTCTCCATAAGTTAGACACTATAGAAGTTTACATTTGCAAAAGGCAAACACTACATGAGTGTAGGGTTTAGGGTTTATAATTGAGGATTTAGGGTTAGAGGTAAAGAGTTTAGGGTTGAGGAATTTGGGTTGAGGTTGAATGATTTAGAGTTAAGGGTTGAGGGTTGATGGCATATACTTGTGGGGTTTAGGGTTGAGGGTTTATGTTTTAGTGTTTAGGGTATAGTTAAGAATGAAGGGTTTTGGGTTTAGAGTTTAGAATTTTTGGTTTAGGGTTAAGGTTATTTGGGTTGAGTGTTAAAGGTTAAAAGTTTACGGTTCAAGGTTAATAGGGTAGGGTTTATGGTTTAGGGTTGAGGGTTTATCGATTAGGGTTAAGTGTTGTGGGTTTATGGTTTTTTTCGTGTGTATAGGGTTTAGGATGAAGGGTATAAGGTTCTTGATTTGAGGGTTTAGGGTATATGGATAGGGTTTAGGATTTATGTTTAGGGTATAGGGCATATGTTTGTGGGGTTAGGGTTAAGGGTGTAGGATATATGGTATAGTTTTTCGGGTTTCGGGTATAAGGTATAGGGTTTAGGCTTTAAAATAGGGTTTAAGGTCCCTGATTTTAGGGTTTAGGGTATACTGATAGGGTTGAGGGTTTATGTTTAGGGTATAGGGCATAGGTTTGTGGGTTAGGGTTAAGGGTTTAGGGTATAGGGCATAGGTTTGTGGGTTTAGGATATAGGGTTTGGTGTTTTCGATTTAGGGTATAAGGTATATGGTTTAGATTTGAGGGTTAATGGTGTAGGGCATAGGTTTGTAGGGTTAGGGTTTCGGGTTTGGGTTTAAGATGTAGGGTTAAAGGTTTAGGGTACATGATGTTGGACAAGGTTTTGTGTTTATGGTTTAGAGTTTTAAGTTGAGGGTTTAGGGTTAATGTTTAGGTATAAGGTTTATGGTTTAAGGTTTATCAATTAATGTTAAGTTTTGTGGGTTTATGGTTTTTTGTGTTTAGGGTTCTTGATTTAAGGGTTTAGGGTTAAGGTTTAGGGTATACGGATAGGGTTTATGTTTAGGGTATAGGGTTTAAGATATAGGGCATAAGTTTGTGGGTTTAGGGTATAGGGTTTGGTGTTTTCGATTTAGGGTATAAGGTATATGGTTTAGATTTTAGGGTTAAGGGTGTAGGGCATAGGTTTGTGGGGTTAGGGTTTAGGATATAGGGTTTAGGTGATAAGTTTTAGGGTTTTGGGTTTAAGATGTAGGGTTAAAGGTTAAGTGTTTAGGGTACATGATATTGGGTAGGGTTTTGTGTTTAGAGTTTTGATTTAAGGGTTTAGGGTTAAGGTTTAGGGTATACGGATAGGGTTTATGTTTAGGGTATAGGGTTTAAGATATAGGGCATAAGTTTGTGGGTTTAGGGTATAGGGTTTGGTGTTTTCGATTTAGGGTATAAGGTATATGGTTTAGATTTTAGGGTTAAGGGTGTAGGGCATAGGTTTGTGGGGTTAGGGTTTAGGATATAGGGTTTAGGTGATAAGTTTTAGGGTTTTGGGTTTAAGATGTAGGGTTAAAGGTTAAGTGTTTAGGGTACATGATATTGGGTAGGGTTTTGTGTTTAGAGTTTTAAGTTGAGGGTTTAGGGTTAATGTTTAGGGTTTATCGGTTAGTGTTAAGTGTTGTGGGTTTATGGTTTTTTGTGTGTATAGGGTTTATGATGAAGGGTATAGGGTTTAAGGTTCTTGATTTGAGGGTTTAGGGTATACGGATAGGGTTGAGGGTTTATGTTTAGGGTATAGGGCATATGTTTGTGGGGTTAGGGTTTAGGGTATAGGGCATAGGTTTGTGGGTTTATGGTTTAGTGTCTCTGATTTAGGGTATAAGGTATAGGGTTTAGGGTTTAGATTTGAGGGTTAGGGTTTAGGGCATATGTTTGTGGGGTTAGAGTTTAGGGTTTCGGGTTTAGATTATAAGTTTTAGAATTTTGGGTTTAAGATGTAGGGTTAAAGGTTTAGCGTTAAGTGTTTAGGGTACATGGTATTGGGTAGGGTTGTGTTTAGGGTTTAGAGTTTTAAGTTGAGGGTTTAGGGTTAATGTTTAGGTTTAAGGTATAGGATATACATTATAAGATTTAGAGTATAGGATTTAGTGTTATAAGTTGAGGGTTTAGGGTTAAAGTTTAGGGTTTAGGATTTAAGGTTTAGGGTTTAGAGTTTAGGGCATAGGATTGTGGGGTTTTAGGGGTTTTATTTTTGGATTTAGTGTTTAGGGTATAGGATTTAGGATTTAGAGTTTTGTGTTTAGGGTTAAGTAGTCGAGGGTTTAAGGCATATATTTTTAGGGTTAGGCTTCACGGTGTGGTGATTAGGGTTAAGCGTTAAAGTTTATGGTTTGAGGTTTAGAGTTTTTGGTTGAGTAATGTGGGTTGAAGGTTTAGGGTGTATTGTTTTGTGTTTAGGGTTTATGGTTGAGGGATTTTGTTTTTGGGTTTAGGGTTTAACGTTTAGGGTATAAGGTTTAGGTTTTAGAGTTTTGTGTTTATGGTTAAGTGTTTAGAGTTGAGTGTTTAGGGTGAAGGGCTTATTTTTATGGTTAGGGTTTATGGATTGGTGATTAGGGTTAAGGGTTAAGAGTCGAGGGTTTAGGGTTTTTGGTTGACAATGTGAGTTGATGTTTTAGGGTTAAAGGTGTATGGTTTTGTGTTTAGTGTTTTGCCATTTTGGTCTTCTAAAGGGTAGGTGTAATCAGTATTTCTCTGAAGGGAAATTGTCTTATTGTCTTAATTGATTTAGATTTTGGTTATTTTGGTCTTCAAATGGCTAAGTCTAATGCACATTCATGCAATTGTATCAATAGATAAAGATTTTCGTCATTTTGATCTCCATAAGTTAGACATTATAGAAGTTTACATTTGCAAAAGGCAAACACTCCATGAATTTACGTTTTAGCGTTTGGTCATTTTGGTCTTCCAAAGGCTAGGTCGAATCAATATTTATCTTAGAAGTGGAATTGTTTGAATGGAATTAGATTTTTGTCATTTTGGTTATCATAAGTAAGACACTGTGGAAGTTTACATTTGGAAAAGACATACACTACATGAGTTACAATTTAGGGTTTACAATTAAGGGTTTAGGGTTTGTGGTAAAGTGTTCATGGTTAAGAGTTAAGGGTTCAAGGTTAAGGGTTAATGGTTTAGAGTTGAGGGTTAGGGTTAATGGCTTATATTTTAAGGGTTAGGGTTTATGGTTTGGTGTGTAGGATTTAAGGTTTAAAGTTTAGAGTTGAGAAATTTGGGTTGAAGGTTTAGGGATAGGTTTGTGGGGTTAGACTCGAGTGTATATGGTTTATGGTTAAGTGTTTGGGGTTTAGAATTTATGGTTGAGGGTTGAAGATTTAGGGGTTTGGGGTTTAGGGTTTAGAATTTATGGTTGAGGTTAAGGGATTACGATTCAAGGTTAACGGTTAGGGTTTAGAGTTTAGGATTTAGGGCATAGGCTTGTGGGGTTCGGCTGAGGGTTTAGGGTTAATTGTTGTGGGTTTAGGGTTTATCGTTTTGTGTTTAGGATTTACGGTGTAGGATTCAGTATTTGGCCATGTTGGTCTTCCAAAGACTTAGTCGAATCCATATTTGTGTTAGAAGTAGAATTGTCATAATGGAATAAGATTTTTGTCATTTTGGTGTTTATAAGTTAGACACTATAGAAGTTTACATTTGCAAAAGGCTTACATACATTAGTTAGGGTTTTGGGTTTACAATTGAAGGTTTAGGGGTTGCGGTAAAGTGTTTAGGGTTTAAGGATGAAGATTAAGGTTCGGGGTTCTAGGTTAAGGGTTAATGGTTTAGAGTTAAGGGTTTATGATATATAGTTGTGGGGTTAGGGTTTATGGTTTAGTGTTTATGGTTAAGAGTTAAGGGTTTAAGGTTTAAGGTTTAGGGTTTGGTGTTTGGGGTTTAGAGTTTAAGGTTGAAGGTTTACGATTAGTAAGGTTTATTTTCTTCTTGAGTTAGTTCTTTTTACTACTTTTTGTTATGTTATTTTATATTTGGCCTTGATCATGTGAACAATTAGGAGTTGAAGAAAATTTTACTCCATACTCTTTTTTATTATAGAATTTAATTTTTATGCACTGACAACGTAAATTTTTTTACATAGTTTGTAAATCATGATCAATCACATGAATGATTTATAAGTGGTTATTACAAAAATCAAACATTACCAATGATCTAACTGTTGTAGTTGATTAACAATATCAAAACTCTTTACAGTTACAATATATATTTAAATTCTTAATTATACTCGTATTTCACATTCTACCAAAACTACCAATTCTATATTTTTTTCTTCTAAAAAACAAAACCACTTTTTTCTACCTCACTTAGATTATATTTGTGTTTTTGAAACTTAGAGTATATGTTTTCTGGAATACATTAGTGGTACAAAAAACTCAATTTAAGTTTAATGTTCGAGTTTTTTGAAACACAAATATGTTCTAGAAAACTCTAATTTAATTTTTTCGAAAGAAAAATGTGTTTTGAAAAATTCAACTTAAAGTTATTTGGAATACAGTCTGGATACCAACTATTGTATGATCTCGATTTGATGGTGCAATGAAATGCAGAAATAATTTTATTGTATAATTCAACAAATACACAACTTGATTTTGGTTCGTCCAATTTATAGATCAAACGACTACAAATGTATGACAACGTGACTACATCAATTTGTTGACTGCAGTCAATCAAGGTCCAAAATTCATATGATTGAAATGCATATAAAGATGGAAGAAATAACATATTAGAAATGATACATAAAGATGATACGGGTTGTGATATCTTAAATTTTGGATTGAGCTTGAATCAACCCTAGACTTGTAATGTGAGGACTACAACCATTTAGAACTATATTTTCATGTATGATCTTATCCAATGTCAGACTCTTAACATATCCCATCTCCCCTTTCACGCTCAGAGTTAAACATTTGGAGTGTGATTCGAGTAGTTTGATAGTGGTGACTTAATCACATTGTTGAGACAAAATCTCTCTCAAATATTTTAACGATAACAAAATTATTTCAAAGATTATGAATATGTGTGTTATCTAACCTATGCTCTTGAGTGTATTAAATTTAGAAAACATGTTCCTCACCTCCTTGATCAAATGAAGTGTATTTTACACATTTTAACATGTCATCTACGTTAGAGGATAAAACAAGTGGATGATGAAATTGTAACCTCAAAGACAGTGGACAAACAATATTGAAGAGAGGATGAATGTACGTCATAAATTAAAAGAAGATTAATCTATGTCAAAAGACAAGCAATACTAAAGTATAAGGATGACTTCATGACCTCTATGTTAGAGGATAAATGAAATAGAAAAAAGGATGAACAAAGTAGAAAAGAGGATGAACTCATGTAATTTATTCATCCTCACATATGGGAAATAGGTAAAAGTACAAAAGAACAAAAAAACAATGTCCTTGACTGATAAAGCAATACATTACAATTGTTGGAAAAAGGAAAAGTCAAAAAGCATAAGTCACATCATAATAAATGAAAGCTTCATCCTCTTCAAACCAGATCCGAGGATGTACCAGCGCAGTCATCCTCTCAGCATACTTAACAGGAGAATAAAGGCTAAATGGCAGCTTTGCAAATACAGACAAGTACAAGGAAAATTAGCAAAGCCTCCAACAGCTATATTTTGCTAACCCATATGTTTGAAGCTCCAAAGGCAAAAGTACAAGTTATGTCTTAATGGAAGCTCTATCCTTCTATCAGAGGATGAACGATAAGAGGATGAATCTTTGAAGATGATGAACTTTCAAAGATGCAAAACATTCAACGTCATTGAAACAATGATCTCTTGTCATAAAGAGAAGATAAATCAGTGTCAAAAAATGAAAGAAAAAACAATTTAAAAGAATAGGTCAAAGGCCAGAGGATATATGACAGAGGATGGATTGTAAGAGGATGGACCTCTAGCTCGCTTCATCCTCGTATGTTGAAAATGACCCAACACATCAAAGTACAAAAAAGCTGTACTGAACAAGACAAAAATGGAAAATGGAAAAAGGAAAAATAGGAGAATGGAAAAAGGAAAAAAACAGCTCAGGTCCAAACATCTAGGAGGATTGAACCTCCTATACGAGAATGAACTGAATTCTCATCCTCCTACGCTCAAACAGTACAAAGAACAGTTGAATGACATTTTTGTAATTAAGATAATTGACCTTGGACTTTTGATTAAGTCCCCAACGGTCATAAGGTGTTTTAACACATGAATAAGGTATCACAAAACTTTATAAAAGGAAGGGAGCTCTTCATCATTCAACACACAACTACGTAGCATACAAAGAGCAATTCTAAAAGCTATCAAGAGCAATCTCATCATCTCTTTATACTTTCTATAGTCTTACACTATATATTTGAAATATCATTTTAGAAAGTGTTAGTAAAAGAGAAACATCATAAAAATCATCTCATATAATTGTGTAATTTCCAAGTGAGTTACACTTGGGAATAGTTGAGGTTTGTAAGAAAATATATAAGCTTGGTGAGGCTAAAAAACACACGAAGTGTAACTAACCTCTGTGAGAGGTTGATCAGTTTGATTCATAGTAAAAAACTCACAAGGGTGTGAGGACTAGACGTAGCCATCTTTGGGTGAACCAGTATAAAGGTTGGGTGTGTCATCTTCTATTCTCTCTCTATCTTTTACTTACAAAACTGGCTTGTAAGTACATCTAAAAACTCCAACTATACATATAAGGCACCGCAATTTAAAAGTTGGTTAGCATTAGACAATTAGTGGCAAAACTAGCTTGTAAGATGAGTACCACAACAATTTATGAAGTTATTTTATGATCTTGTCTCATCAAATGTCAAACTCTTAAAACACACCCCTCACGACCATAACTACACATATTGAGTGCAACTCGAGTGTACCTGTCTCGATTAGTCAATCGGAACATATTAGATTTGTCAAATAACATGTTCGATAATTTAGATAATTTTTTATTTTATACATTATAACATATAATTTTTATATAATAATCAAAAAAAGTAAAAATTATAAAACATAATAAATACCAAAATAAGGTAAAACATAATATTAAATATCTTGAATAGATATAAAGGTCATACATAATAGACAATAGTATCAAAATCATCCAATGTCTATTGTGTCTATTGTTCTTGCTGACTTTTTCTTCTACGATACATGAATGCACCACGATTCTCAACTAAGAAAGCCTGCAATGAGTCCCAAGTTGGAGTTCCCTGTTGTTCCTCCCATCTGGTAATCATACCATGTGCAATGTCTCTAATCTTAGCACATCTAGGCAATAGATCTCTTGCCATACCATGCTCCTCAGCTTGTGACTCGGAGGCTCACCCTCAAGTTTAAGTATCAAGACAGGGTGTGACACCTTGATATGACAACTCATGTATCCAAATGTCTAATTCCTAGGATTAATGACACAAACACCTCGAATGTCTTCTCCTAATAGATGTTCCTCAAATGTACTCTATGTAAACTTATTTTGTACTTTGAATTATTAAGTTAAATGCCCCAGAAACTGAAGGAATCAGAAGCAGTGATCAAAGGATTCCAGAAAAATGAATTCTGGAATGACCAGAAGATACTCTAGGAATGTCAAAACATGACCAGAAGATATATTTGATGGCCCAGATCAGAAGGAATAAATTTCAGAATGAAACATGGATCATATCATTGGAAAGCATGCCAGAAGGAGAGTTGATCAAGACAAACAGGAATCAAATATCAATTTTATTCCAGAAGTTATTCTGACCAGAAGATGACCTGGCAGTGAAAATTTACACAGCCCAGACTTGTTCCAGAGTTGACCAGAAGGTATGTTTATGAGTCCAGAACAAGAGGATCAATCCAGATTTGGCCCAGACCATAAGATGGCATGATTCAGGGCATGGAACTAAGTCCAGAACAAAAGAAATGAGTTCCAGAATCAACCCAGACCTGGTCCAAAATCAAAGGTAAAATGTCCAGACTGAAATATTTTTTGATCAAGTTTATTTCAGTTTGTTCCAGACCAAATTCCAGAATATGTCCAGATCAGAGTAAAAATATCCAGATCAATGGTTCATAAATAATTTTTTGAGTCCACTGATGGTCTAGATAAGAAAATCAGACCATGGCCCAGTGTTGGCCGAAATTAGAGGGACAAAATGTGCAAGTCCAGAAATCGCCGAGTCCAGAAGAATTCAGCATATCAGGCGCGCATCCAGGTTGGCCGAAATCAGAAGATCAGAGGGTCAGGAAGTGTGGTCCATGGATGGCCGAATTCAGAGGGTCACAGCATATCATTTAGCTTGTACCGGATGTGGACTAGCGCTCAAAATTTTGATGGTCCAGAATTGATCAACGATGGAGATTGCAAGTTATTTTAATCAAAGTATTAAAAAGATTTGTTACTAAAATAAAGTGGAGTATTGTGGAATTCAGGAGCTGTGGCGGGAAGCAATTAAAAGATTTGATTGGCCAGTTAATTTTGAAAGAAATCTGAAGATATGTTTTTTTTATTTAAAAGAAGCCAAATTGGTCAAGTTATTTTTGGAAGAGAATCCAGCAAGATTCAGCTTGAATTTGATCATGGAAGAAACCCTAATTTTCATCTATAAAAGGAGGCTCAAGGCAGAATGCTCAACATCGAAAATCACAAAAGGGTCATACACTTCAAAAGCAAACACTCTCAAATTTTCATATAAGTCAATTGTTGAGTCTCAGTTTTTAAAGCAAGTACTCTTGTTGTTTTCGTTCCACTGTGTCAAATCTAAGTTGTTGAAGTAGAGTCTACAAGTTGTGGGAGTCAGTAGAGGTAGCAGGTTACTTGGCAATTAGATTCATAGTGTTGTGAGTTCTTCTACAATCTGGGGTGTCAGATTGGCTGAAGAACAGGAGTTGTTTTTCCTCAAAGAAGTCTAGGATTGTTAGACTATTTGAGAAGACTGACTTGGAGGGTCAGTAGCAAGGTTGTAATTCAAGATTGAATTAGTGAAATCCTTCAAGGCGAAAGGACTGGACGTAGCCTCGTTAACGGTGAACCAGTATAAAATCTGTGAGTTTTTATTTTTACTTTTATCCGCTGCTAACTCTGTTTTAATTATACATCAAGTTTTGTTTTGAAAGTATTAAAACAGGAAAAGTATTCAAGTTAAGTCAAACACAATTCAACCCCCCTTCTCGTGTTTGCACCTTCAATTGGTATCAGATCTCGGTCTCAAGGCTGAGCACTTAACAGTGTTTGAGGAAAGGTCCAAGAGGTTTAATATGGAAGAAGAATTGGGAAACAACATCAACAGACCACCACTGTTTGATGGAGAAAGGTTTGAGTATTGGAAAGACAGAATGAGAAGCTTTGTCATATCTCAAGATCCTGAACTATGGAAGATGATAGTTAAAGGATACACTGCACCAACTGATCCAGAAGATCAACCTAAAGAATTAGACTTGGATGATATGACACGAGATCAGAGCAGATTACACAAACTTCATCACAAGTCCAGAACCATCATGGTCAGTGCAATCACATTCAAGGAATTTGATAGATGCACAAATAAAGAAACAGCAAAGAGTATATTTGATAGTCTGGTTCTGACCTATGATGGAACCATGCAGGTTCTACAAACAAAGGCTAACATATTGGTCAGAAAGTATGAGCTGTTCAAGATGGAAGAGGATGAAGACATTGACACAATGTTCTGCAGGTTCCAGACTTTGGTATCAGGACTGAAAGTATTAAACAAAAGCTATACCACTGAAGATCATGTCTGGAAAATTCTGAGAAGTCTTCCAAAAAGGTGGAGACCAAAGGTTACTGCAATTCAGGAAGCTAAGGATCTGAGTACCTTGAGGCTGGAAGATCTGATCAGCTCACTCAGGTCTCATGAAATAGAACTGGAAGAAGAAGAACCTAAGAAGAAGAAGAATCTGGCTCTGAAATTGAAACAGAAGAAAGCTGCAAAGGCAGAATCAGAATCAGAGGATAGTGATAGTGACTGTGATGATATGGCATACTTAACCAAAAAGATGGTTAAGATCTGGGAAAACAGGAAGAAAAGAAACTTCAGAAAGAAACATAACAGCAAGGATAAGGAAGAATCTGACAAAAAGAATATTGTTTGTTATGGATGCAATAAACCTGGACATATCAAGTCAGAATGTGCTAATCTGGAAAAAGGCAAACAGCATAAGAAAAGTTCCAGATACAGAAAGAAAGGTCTAATGGCTGCCTGGGATGTATCAGAATCAGAGGAAGAATCTTCTGATGAAGAATAGGTAGAAACAGAAAAGATGGCTCACATCAGGTCTGCTTCTGGTCTTCATAAAAGCATGAATTCCAGAGGGAAAACAGGCAGAAGGAAGAGTGATAGAAGCAATCACTCAGGCAAGTCTGGAAGCACATCAGAGGAAACAATTCTGTCTGTGATGGCTCATACAAATTCAGGTTCTGAATAGTGCTCTGAAATAGAATCAGAAGATGAAGACAGTGAGGTATTTGCTGATCTTTCTAAACCTGAATTAATTGATACTTTAAAGGACTTGTTAAATGCAAATAATAAGATATCTTTAAAACTGAAAACTCTTAGGGAAGATAAGAAAAATCTAACCAAAGAGGTCCAAGTTTCAAAGAATCGAATTTCTGAGTATGCAACTGAAATCAATGATTTGAAAACTAAAGTTGCAAAACTCAAGTCTGAAAACCAAACTCTGAAAAATAATAATTGTTCCAATTATGAGACTGTTTGTAAATCTGATATGCATGAGCAATTTTTTCAAAACTTTATTTCAAATGGAATGGAAAGAAGTAAGTATGCATCTATGATTTATGGAAATAGCAACTCTGGAAAGAAAGGTCTTGGTTTTACAGAAACAAGTACTGAAAATAAAACTGCTTATTCTGATGTTTTATGTATTGTCTGTGCTAAGAAAGGTCACTCTGAATTATCTTGTCCAATGGTAAAATCTGAACAAGATCAGAGAGCTGTTAAGACTAACAAATCTGGACCCAATCAGTTTTGGGTACCAAAAGATCAAATTGTCTATGTTGTAGATGTTCTGAGCAACCAGAAGGAGACACCAACAATGGTGCCTGGACAATGGATGTTGGCAATGCACAAGCAAAAGAAGGTGTATGTTTCTGCTACAACAAGACAAAGGCAATCTGAGTCTGATGGAAGAAGGTCTGGTCATCCCAACCAGAACCAGAATCGAAATCAGAACCAAAATTGGAACCAGACTCAAAATTGGAACCAGAACCAAAACAGGAACTGGAATCAAAACAGGAGCTGGAATAAGTATCAGAAGCACAAATACTGGAACCAGAATCAGAATCAACTCTGGAACTGGAATCAGAATAAATACTAGTACCAGAATCAGAATCAACTCTGGAACCAGAACCAGAGTCAAATAAGAAGTTACCAGAATCATCAGAATTACCAAATTCATCAAAACTTCCATACTCACCCAAATCACTGGAATTACCAGAACCAAAACATGTTCCAGAATCATCAGAGGAACATGATTTATCAACCAAAGCAGGATCAAGGAAACTGCTCAAACAGGCCAGAAGAAGAGTTGGCTCTAATGGCTCGAACAGAAGCTAAGTCAGAATCTGAGTCTGATTCTAACTCTGATTCTGACAGAGAAAAGGCAAGGTATAATCAGCAACACAAAACATGGTATCTTGACAGTGGCTGCTCCAAACATATGACAAGAGATAAATCTATGTTTCTGGATCTGACTATGAAGAATGGAGGAAAAGTTTCCTTTGGAGGAAACCAGAAAGGTCAGATTATTGGTACAGGAACTGTTGGTAACACTTCTTCTCCCTTGTCTATTAAAAATGTTCTGTATGTTAAAGGTTTAAAACATAATCTTCTGAGCATAAGTCAATTTAGTGACTACAAATATGATGTTATCTTTAATCAAAAAACTTGCAAAGCTGTTAGTCAAATTGATGGGACTGTTTTATTTACTGGAACTAGGGAGGATAATGTTTATAAAATTGATCTGTTTAGTCTTGCTAAGCAACAGGTTAAATGCTTATTATCTGTAAGTGAGCGGAATCTGATTTGGCACAAAGGCTAGGGCATGCAAACCCCAGACTCATATCAGAGTTGAGCAAACTCCAGTTGGTAAGAGGATTGCCCAAGGTAAGTTCCAAAATTGAGATTCTGTGTGAAGTATGTCAAAGAGGTAAACAAACTAAAAGCTCTTTTAAAAATAAAAAATGTGTTTCTACCTCTCAACCACTTGAACTGCTTCATTTAGATCTGTTTGGTCCTGTTCAAACAGCTTCTCTAAGTGGTAAGAAATATGGCTTTGTGATTGTTGATAATTACTCAAGGTGGACTTGGGTAAAATTTCTAAAGAACAAAGATGAATCTCACGAAGTATTTATCTCATTCTGTAAACAAGTTATGAATGAACAGGGCACTAAGATCATAACCATCAGAAGTGATCATGGAGGTGAATTTGAAAACAAGTACTTTGAAGAATTCTGTGATGAGAATGGCATCTCTCACAACTTCTCATCCCCCAGAACACCTCAACAGAATGGAGTTGTAGAAAGGAAGAACAGATCACTGCAGGAGATGGCCAGAACCATGCTGAATGACATGAAGGTTGCCACCTACCTCTGGGCAGAAGCTGTCAACACAGCCTGCTATATTCAGAATCGAGTTTACATCAGGTCCATCCTAAATAAAACTCCCTATGAACTATGGAAAGGTAAGAAACCAAATATCTCTTACTTTAAGCAATTTGGTTGCATCTGTTTTATGTTGAACACTAAGGATAACCTAGCTAAGTTTGATTCTAGATCTCAAAAGTGTGTCTTTATTGGCTACTCTGAGAGATCAAAAGCTTATAGAGTGTTTAACAAGGAAACTAACACTGTGGAAGAATCAATCTACATTAAGTTTGATGATAAACAGCTTGACTCTGAAAAGTCAAAGCAAGATGAAAAAACTGCAGGTGAACCAGAGGCACAGGAACCAGATGCAGAATCTGAGAACGACCAAGAACATGCTAACTCTGAAAACAAGTCAGAGGGAAAGAATGGATGGAAGTACAAATCTTCACATCCAGAATCTCTCATTATTGGCAGTGCAGCAGAACCTCTAAAGACCAGATCATCAAGTAGAGAAACCAGTCTGTTTGGTTTACTCTCAACAATTGAACCCAGCAATGTTGATGAGGCTTTGACAGAGGAAGGCTGGATACTTGCATTGCAAGAAGAGCTGAATGAATTCCAAAGGAATGATGTTTGGGATCTGGTACCCAAACCAAACAAAAACATTATTGGAACCAAGTGGGTTTTCAGGAATAAACTCAATGAAAAGGGTGAAGTGGTAAGGAATAAATCCAGACTTGTAGCTCAAGGATATAGTCAACAGGAAGGTATAGATTACACTGAGACTTTTGCTCCAGTGGCCAGGTTAGAAGCAATAAGAATTCTTTTATCATTTGCTGCTAATCATGATATAATGCTGTATCAAATGGATGTCAAAAGTGCATTCTTAAATGGCTACATAAGTGAAGAAGTCTATGTCAAACAACCCCCTGGTTTTGAAAATTCTGATTTTCCACACCATGTTTTCAAACTTAAAAAATCTTTATATGGTTTAAAACAAGCACCAAGGGCATGGTATGACAGACATAGTAACTTTCTGCTTAAGAATGATTTTAATAGAGGCCAGATTGATAATACACTATTTAGGAAATCCATTAAACATGATATTCTGATTATTCAAGTCTATGTTGATGATATCATATTTGGATCCACTAATGGCAATTTGTGCAAAGAGTTTTCTGACCTAATGCAGAAGGAGTTTCAAATGAGCATGATGGGAGAACTTAAGTTCTTCCTGGGAATTCAGATTCACCAAGGTAAATCAGGTATACTCATTCACCAATCAAAATATACTAAAGAACTTCTCAAAAAGTTCAAGATGAGTGACTGTAAGCCTATGGCCACCCCCATGCACCCAACCTGCTCACTTGAGAAAGATGAAACCAGCCAAAAGGTAGACCAGAAAACATACAGAGGTATGATTGGATCCCTTCTCTATTTAACTGCTTCTAGACCTGACATTATGTTTAGTGTTTGTGTCTGTGCCCGATTTCAAGCTGACCCTAGGGAATCCCATTTAACTGCTGTCAAACGAATTCTAAGATACCTCAAAGAAACCACAAACCTTACCTTGTTATATAAGAAAACCCCCACCTACAAACTCAAAGGTTTTTGTGATTCTGATTATGCTGGAGACAAGCTGGAAAGGAAAAGTACAAGTGGCAACTGCACTTTCTTAGGTGATAATCTGATCTCTTGGTCAAGCAAAAGACAAAACACCATTGCCATGTCAACAGCAGAAGCTGAATATATATTAGCAGCAGGATGCAGTTCACAGTTACTCTGGATGAAACACCAACTTGAAGATTACAACATCTTTGAAAACAATATTCCTTTGTTCTGTGATAACACTTCAGCCATAAACCTAACCAAGAACCCTATCTTACACTCTAGAGCCAAACACATTGAAATAAAACACCATTTCATTAGGGACCATGTTCAGAAAGGAACTTTAAGCATTCAGTTTGTGGACACTAATCATCAATGGGCTGACATCTTCACCAAGGCTTTACCAGAAGATAGGTTCGAGTTCATTAAAAAGCATCTCAGCATGACCTCCATATCTGACTAGCTCAAGTAGTCATCTTAGGAGTTTTTAAATTTCTGCAAATTTATTTTATGTCTTTTATTTTAAGCTTTTACTTTCTGTAATTTGTAAAGAAAAAATAAAAAAAAAATACAAAAATAGCAGGACCACTTTTTGGCTGATGACAAAAAGGGGGAGATAGAGAGAGAGAAAAAGAAGAAATAAGTAGAAAAGGAGAGTTAAAAAGAAAGGAGTGAAAAAGAGAAGGAGTTGAAAAGGAGAGGAAGCGTGAAGAGAGAAAAAGAAAGAGAGAATAAAGAAGGAGTTGAAAAGGAGAGGAGAAGAGAAGAAAAGAAAGAGTGAAAAAGAAGGAGTTGAAAAGGAGAGTATCAGACTTAGGGGGAGAGATTGGTCTGAGGGGGAGTAATTCTAAGTCTTCGAGTCATAAGTTAGCAAAATAAGTTAAGGTTTTGTCATCATCAAAAAGGGGGAGATTGTTGGAACCAAGTTGGTTCTAAGTACTTAGGATTTTGATGCTTACAAATGTACTCTGTGTAAACTTATTTTGTACTTTGAATTATTAAGTTAAATGCCCCAGAAACTAAAGGAATCAGAAGTAGTGATCAAAGGATTCCAGAAAAATGAATTCTAGAATGACCAGAAGATACTATAGGAATGTCAAAACATGACCAGAAGATATATTTGATGGCCCAGATCAGAAGGAATAAATTTCAGAATGAAACATGGATCATATCATTGGAAAGCATGCCAGAAGGAGAGTTGATCAAGACAAATAGGAATCAAATATCAATTTTATTCCAGAAGTTATTCTGACCAGAAGATGGCCTGGCAGTGAAAATTTACACAGCTCAGACTTGTTCCAGAGTTGACCAGAAGGTATGTTTATGAGTCCAGAACAAGAGGATCAATCCAGATTTGGCCCAGACCATAAGATGGCATGATTCAGGGCATGGAACTAAGTCCAGAACAAAAGAAATGAGTTCCAGAATCAACCCAGACCTGGTCCAAAATCAAAGGTAAAATGTCCAGACTGAAATATTTTTTGATCAAGTTTATTTCAGTTTGTTCCAGACCAAATTCCAGAATCTGTCCAGATCAGAGTAAAAATATCCAGATCAATGGTTCAGAAATAATTTTTTGAGTCCAGTGATGGTCCAGATAAGAAAATCAGACCATGGCCCAGTGTTGGCCGAAATCAGAGGGACAGAATGTGCAAGTCCAGAAATGGCCGAGTCCAGAAGAATTCAGCATATCAGGCGCACATCCATGTTGGTCGAAATCAGAAGATCAGAGGGTCAGGAAGTGTGGTCCATGGATGGCCGAATTCAGAGGGTCACAGCATATCATTTAGCTTGTACCGGATGTAGACTGGCGCTCAAAATTCTGATAGTCCAGAATTGATCAACGATGGAGATTGCAAGTTATTTTAATCAAAGTATTAAAAAGATTTGTTACTAAAATAAAGTGGAGTATTGTGGAATTCAGGAGCTGTGGCGGGAAGCAATTAAAAGATTTGATTGGCCAGTTAATTTTGAAAGAAATCTGAAGATATGTTTTTTTTTATTTAAAAGAAGCCAAATTGGTCAAGTTATTTTTGGAAGAGAATCCAGCAAGATTCAGCTTGAATTTGATCATGGAAGAAACCCTAATTTTCATCTATAAAAGGAGGCTCAAGACAGAATGCTCAATATCGAAAATCACAAAAGGGTCATACACTTCAAAAGCAAACACTCTCAAATTTTCATATAAGTCAATTGTTGAGTCTCAGTTTTTAAAGCAAGTACTCTTGTTATTTTCGTTCCACTGTGTCAAATCTAAGTTGTTGAAGTAGAGTCTACAAGCTGTGGGAGTCAGTAGAGGTAGCAGGTTACTTGGCAATTAGATTCATAGTGTTGTGAGTTCTTCTACAATCTGGGGTGTCAGATTGGCTGAAGAACAAAAGTTGTTTTTCCTCAAAGAATTCTAGGATTGTTAGACTATTTGAGAAGATTGACTTGGAGGGTCAGTAGCAAGGTTGTAATTCAAGATTGAATTAGTGAAATCCTTCAAGGCGAAGGGACTGGACGTAGCCTCGTTAACGGTGAACCAGTATAAAATCTGTGAGTTTTTATTTTTACTTTTATCCGCTGCTAACTCTGTTTTAATTATACATCAAGTTTTGTTTTGAAAGTATTAAAACAGGAAAAGTATTCAAGTTAAGTCAAACACAATTCAACCCCCCTTCTCGTGTTTGCTCCTTCATGTGTATGTTGCATCCACATATGAGGGAGACATCAAAGGTTGTGCTGATATACATGGAATCAATGGAATAGTCTAGACATGACCATACTGTCGAAGCATGCACTCTGGTAGATGTGGGTGCATGATCTTAGATCCACACCTAATCCATCCTGAGTACAAACAGATATCCAACAATTTACGTGTACCCCGATGATCGTCCTAAGGACTGAGCTAGACGTCTTCAGAGTGCATATATCTCTTGCCATACCATGCTCCTCAGCTTGTGACTCGAAGGCTCACCCTTAAGTGTCAGTATCAAGACAGGGTGTGACACCTTGATATGACAACTCATGTATCCAAATGTCTAATTCCTAGGATTAATGACACAAACACCTCGAATGTCTTCTCCTAATAGATGTTCCTCATAATTTGTGTATGTTGCATCCACATATGAGGGAGACATCAAAGGTTATGCTGATATACATGGATTCAATGGAATAGTCTAGACATGACCATACTGTCGAAGCATGCACTCTAGTAGATGTGGGTGCATGATCTTAGATCCACACCTAATCCATCATGAGTACAAACAGATATCCAACAATTTACGTGTACCCCGATGATCGTCCTAAGGACTGAGCTAGACGTATTCAGAGTGCATAGATCTCTTGCCATACCATGCTCCTCAGCTTGTGACTCGGAGGCTCACCCTCAAGTGTCAGTATCAAGACAGGGTGTGACACCTTGATATGACAACTCATGTATCCAAATGTCTAATTCCTAGGATTAATGACACAAACACCTCAAATGTCTTCTCCTAATAGATGTTCCTCATAATTTGTGTATGTTGCATCCACATATGAGGGAGACATCAAAGGTTGTGCTGATATACATGGATTCAATGGAATAGTCTAGACATGACCATACTGTCAAAGCATGCACTCTGGTAGATGTGGGTGCATGATCTTAGATCCACACCTAATCCATCCTGAGTACAAACAGATATCCAACAATTTACGTGTACCCCGATGATCGTCCTAAGGACTGAGCTAGACGTCTTCAGCATGTAATCAATCAATTCACTTTCGATATGGCTCTAATGTAGGCATACCCCTATGTGCACATAGCATACAAGCACATTAGAGAGAATTGTCATATTCATCCTCATATATCCTAGACAAGATACTGGTAAAATGTTACAGGATCCATGCTTATAATAATTTTTTAAAATAAAAAATGACTATACAAGTATACATGAATATATTAAATTACAAACACAATTAGTGCTTAAAAATGACTTATTTAAAATTTTCCTGAAGGAGAGAAATATAACCACTCATTTGCTTCTTCTTATACAACCTTGGACCTGATAGCTGATTATATAAGTATGCATGCCCAATAGTATCCCATGCATACTCATTGACAACATTACAATATGTGAAGTGCTTCAAGTAAACCACATCAACATATGTGGCACTTTTATATGTGAATAATGTGGTGCCCACCAAATACATCAAATATGCTCTTAAGGTGTTTGTAAGATGGTTTTCTCTAATAGGCTCATCCTCACACTGTTGTGCTAATGCCTACAGGTTCCTATATTGATCATCAAGCGATTTGAACCATACATGAGCGCCTATAGTTTTATGACACTCGTCAGAAGCTTCCTCAAGGTCCACTCCAATGTTGTCCACCAACATCTTTGAGGCTTTACCTATGCTAATAGTAGTATGATCCAACAAACGACTGTATATCGGTAGATCCAAGAGACATGATACCACGTCCAATGTAAGAGTCATCTCACCAAAAGGGAGATGAGAATTACTGTTCTTTATATGCCACATCTCTAAAAATGATAATAGTAGACTTAAATCAATAGTCCCATAACTAGTACGAGCAATCCCTGACAACCCAGTCATTTTTAGCCGCATCTGGAAACCAATCTTCATTTGGGACTACTAATAATGAGATCTTCCCCCATGGTTGACACACTTCAGTCCATCATGAAGCTGAAAAAATATTATTTAATATAAACTAACTACATCTAAAATGTATTAAATTAATGAAAAACTAAAATTTACCATAGTATTAAAATGTACAAAACTAATGTAAATTAATATTTACCCCTCCAATGTATATGTCAAAGGCCACATGATCCTTAAATGATCCCAACAATGATATATCTTGAGGGTCTCCAGGGAACCCTAAACTAGGTGGCGAAGGTGGTGGTGACATCTCAACATGCACATCTACAATTGGCACATCTTCAGTCCCTCTTTATGAACTTTCACCAATTTAGTTTCTTATTTTTTGTTGATGTTCCCTATGAGCGGACACAATAGTTGTTACCCTTGCAAGACGAACTTGTCCACGAGCCTCATCCATAACTGAAACAAAATGATAAACAATTAAAATAACAAAATAAATACATAACCTCTGGATCAGCTGATCTGGGCACCACATAATTACTGAATATCTTTATGCATACTCATTGACAAGATTAAGGTATGTGAAGTACTTCAAGTAAACCACGTCCACATATGTGGCACTTTTATATGTGAATAATGTGGTGCCCACCAAATACATCAAATATGCTCTTAAGGTGTTTGTTATAGGGTTTTCTCTAATCGGCTCATCCTCACACTGTTGTGCTAATGCCAACAGGTTCCTATATTGATCATCAAGCCATTTGAACCATACATGAGCACCTAAAGTTTTATGACATTCGTCAGCATCTTCCTCAAGGTCCACTCCAGTGTTGTCCACCAACATCTCAGAGGCTTTACCTCTACTAATAGTAGTATGATCCAACATACGACTGTAATTCGGTAGATGCAAGAGACATGATACCACGTCCAATGTAAGAGTCATCTCACCAAAAGGGAGATGAGAATTACTGGTCTTTATATGCCACCTCTGTAAAAATGCTAATAGTAGACTTAAATCAATAGTCCCATAACTAGTACGAGAAATCCCTGACAACCCAGTCATTTTTAGCGCATATGAAAACCAATCTTCATTTGGGACTACTAATGATGAGATCTTCCGCCCATGGTTGACACACATCAATCCATCATGAAGTTGAAAAAATATTATTTTATATAAACTAACTACATCTAAAATGTATTAAATTAATGAAAAATTAAAATTTACCATAGTATTAAAATGTACTAAACTAATGTAAATTAATATTTAGCCCTCCAATGTATATGTCAAAGGCCACATGATCCTTAAATGATCCCAACCATGATATATCTTGAGGGTCTCCAGGGAACCCTAAACTAGATGGCAAAGGCGATGGTGGCATCTCAACATGCACATCTTCAGTCCCTCTCTGTGAACTTTCACCAATTTAGTTTCTTCTTTTTTATCGATGTTCTCTATGAGCGGACACAACAGTTGTGACCTTGTCAAGACGGACTTGTCCACGGGCCTCATCCATAATGAAACAAAAACATAAACAATTAAAATAAATAAATAAATACATAACCTCAAGATCAGTTGATCCAGACACTACTTGGGGAAAAATACCCCTATGGATCAGCTGATCCGGGCACCACATAATTATTGAATATTTTCATCCAAATCCACCAATTCAGACACAAAATAACTAAGAAAATATATGTCCAATTAGTCAATTTGGGGGAAAAATTTGAAAAACTAAATACAAACTCAATGTTACTTGATGTAAATGTGAGATTTGGATCAAGATGAATGATTAAAGAAGTTTTTGAGAGATTTTGGGGTTTTAGAGTGTTAAAATGGAAGTGGGGGAGAAGGAAGTTTGGTGAATATAAACAACTAGTCCGCGTGAATCAGGAAAAATCTCGTCCGGAATGGTGGATCCCGAGTGGGAAAAATGACAAAAAAAAAAGGTGGAATGGGGAAAGAAGCTCTCTTTTTATATTTACAACTAACACCCTCTCTTTTTTTCTTTTTGTGGCCACTTACGGCTTACAACGTGATTGTAACTTCAACTATAAAAATCTCCAAACTTGAAGCCTCATCTAGAAAGTCCTTCAATCAATTGTAAACCTCTACTGAGAAAATAGTTTTTGGCTCTAAGTGAGGGGCTCATGACCCTTTTTTTCTTTGAGTTGAAATCTATAAATAAAAAAATCTCGAAAAAAATAAAAAAATTCTATAGAAAATTTGAAATTTTTTTATAAAATTATTATATTTAATTTTAAAAAAATATCGAAAAGAAAAATTTTCAAAAAAAAATCAAAAAATAATTTTTGAAACAAATCAATTTTTTTACAAAATAAACTTTTTTTAAAAAAAATTATTTAAAAATTAACGTTGAAAAAGTGAATCCATTTATTAATCAACATAACCCACAAGAATATATATGGACTTACCCCTTGATACAATGAGCATGTTGCTGCCAACGTCGTTTGTGAGCTAAAGAAGGCTCTATATGGGCTTAAACAATCGTCACGAGCGTGGTTTGAGAGACTTGCTAGATTTATGGTGAGTTTATGCTTCATACATAGCCAAGAAGATCATACTCTCTTTATCAAACACTCTGAGTCAGGGGGAGTAATAGTGTTATTGGTATATGTGGACGACATTATAGTGACTGTTGATGATGAAAAGGAGCAACAACTGTTAGGACAATACCTAGGCATGGAATTTGAGATTAAAACCTTGGAAAAATTGAAGTATTTCTTGGGAATAGAAGTGACTCACTCTAAGAAAGGGATTTTTATATCCGAACAAAAATACATTACAGATCTTCTGCAACAAACAAACAATATAATATGCAAGCCAACGAGTACACCAAATGATCCAAATTTAAAGTTGGGAAATGCAAAAGAAGACATTGCAATTGACAAGAAAATGTTCCAAAGATTAGTTGGAAGACTCACATATTTGACCAAAGACCAAACTTTATGATTAAAAAATGTTCAAGTCTTTGAACATTTTGCATTCTGTTTGAATGGGCTGAGTTCTTCGATTCTTGATCAGATTTTCTTTGTTTAATGATCCTTTGTACTTCAAATATATTTGTTAATATCTTTGATTTGATATGGAGTTTTGATTATGTCAAAACAGCTTTGGAGAATGATGATGAACTTCTGCAGAATGTTAATGAAAATTCTGGAGAGATTGATAATCAATTTGGAGTCCTAGTGTCTGAACTTTACGGAGATTGATAATCAATCTTGAGGTTCAGTTTTGATCATTTTGGATGTCTTCCTGATCTTTTCTTAGATCTGCTATGATTTTAATATACTTCAAGATTGTTCAACGTTCATGGCCGTCAATGTAACACCCCAAATTTTATAATAAACTATTTTATTAATGAAATATCATTTTAAATAATTATTTTGATGTTAAAATTATTTTGGAATACATGTTAATAAATTTCGTGATTAGTTTTTGTTATATGAGTGCTTTAGATGATGTGCTACTTTTGTACATATTGGACTAAATGAGTAATATAAATAACAAATATTATATTTTATTATTTTATATATTTTTCTAAATAGTATTTTAGTGTAATATTTTAAAGAATAAGATTTTAAGTGATTTTGTGTGTATATGCCCGTACACAATTAATGTGATATTTTACAATGCGTTTAACTAATGTAAAGTGTGCAAGTAGTTATATTTCAATTATTTATAACTATTTTCTATTTTAAGTTATATATTTCATAAATAATTATCTTGAGATAGTGATAATATTGTATTTGATTTTCTTGATTTTTATATATTTGTTATGACATTGTGATTTTATATATATTTATTTTGATTCATTAATTAATATAAAATGTTGATATTATATTTATTTTATAATTTTAAATATTTTTTTAACGATGCTAGTAATTTAATGTGACTATTTGGAAAAATAAGTATAATTTTAGAGATTAATTTGAATATGAGAGTTTTGATTATTAATATATTATAAAACATTAATTACTTTAATTATTTTACTTTATATACTATTAGTTTTAAAATAGTAGTAATATTTTATGAATTAAATTGTGTTTTAAAAAAAATATTAATAAAAATTAGTTTTGATAATTGTTGATTTTATTTTAAAAAATAATAATAATAAAAGAAAGGAGTAATTAAAATGTGTTTTATGGGTTATGCTCATATGCAAAATTAAACCTAATTAAATCATGATAACCAAAAAACAATAATTAAAAAAAAAAAAAGAAGAAAAGAACAGAAGCAGTAGCGCAGATAAAAAACGCATAACATCCTCTTCCTCTCAAATTCATCCCATCAATTCTTTGCCATTTGAACCGATCCCAACTTCTAACCCATACAAAATCAGCCACTGAATCCATATTTAGCATCAATTTTATCGATCGTGGCTCCGTTTCATCAGAAACAGTTGTGTTACTTTCCTTGGCCGAGCTGTTTTTGGCCGATTCCGATCAACACATTTGTCGTATCAAAAAACTGACATCGTTTTTGGATTCCTCTCGTTGAAACCTTCAAGAAGCACTACTCATTTGCATTTTTTGGTGAAATTGATGTCGGACCCTTTTGGCGCTCCGACGAGTCGTCACGTCTCAAAGATTTTGTGAACTCGCCGTTTATTTGGATTCACTCGCTGTATGTCGTCGATCTACGGTTGCTGTTGAAAACTTCCATTGATTTTTGTGATTACAGAAAACGTCTAAGTAAGGTAAAGGGTGAGAGAGCGTTTGAATTCATGAGTATAAAATATTGTGAGATGAACGGGAAAACCGTATTTCCCAACGATTCATCCAGGGCTTGCTACGTACGGCAGTAGTCCTTTGAGTGATAAATTGATTAATGTGAAAATATGGAAATTGTGAGATTAAAATTTGGAATAAAAATATTTATAAAGTGTTGATTGAATGAATTTTGTTAAATGTGTGGTATTTGATATTATCGTGATATTTGATTTATTTTCGTTAAATGTGTGATATTTGATATTATTGTGATATTGGATGTCGAATGAATTTTATGTATGTTTGATTAGAGGAATTTTTGTGATGTGATAATAAAAGATGGATACATTGTGATGAGTTTATGTGATGATGATGATGTATGGTTAATAATAGTGATGTTATAAACTTGTGATGAGGATACTGAAGTAACCCCATAATTGATGAAATATTGATGATTCCAATTTCTGTTTGAGATGATGGTCTTAATGGAGTATCATAGGCCAACGAGGGGAAAAAATAAATATTGAGAATTTTTGAAGTGAAGATTATTTTGTCATCATATAGGTAGGGCTCGACAAGCCTAGTGATTTCGGGGAAGTACAACTGAATTGAGCCTGATCGTGGCGGTCTACTATTGAGCCTTAAGGCAAGATTTTTAGATCTTGGAGGTATTCGGGTGGGGAATTCCTAGGTGACTTGGAGGTAGCACTCCAAATGTCGGGAGCTACCACGCAATACAGGTTTACCTCGACTGTCGCGTATATGTGTCTCGGGTTGAGTTGAGGGGATCTATGAGGACAGGGCCAATTTGAATTGTCCGTCCACCAGGATGGTGGCATAGTATCAAGCCTCCTAACCAAGTACTTCAGAGTTAGAATGGTACCACGTTGTGAAGTAAAGTCTAAGCTCATGCATAGCATTGCATCTTCTTGTGATTGTTTTGTTGTGATTAATATGTATCGTGTGCGATAATAATTTCTCTTAGATGATTTGATGTTATAGTGAAATATATTGATTTCTCTTTAGTGATTTTGACTTTATAATGTGATGTTTCTTTTCTTGAAGAATGTTTGTGTAATGATACGGTTTGTTATGATTAATTGCGTGTTCTTCTTACTTATATTATACTATATGCATGATTTCGAAACTCACCTTCTTCATTGTTTGTGTTCGACTGGCTTGGCCCTGCGTTTGCAAAATCGCAGTTATTACAGGTTAATGAGTCTTGAAGTTCAAGTTTGGGAGAAACTCCGCTCAGATAGGTGATACCGGGTATAAGAGTTGTAAATTGTATTTTACTTTTACTTTTTATTAGAAACGACTTTTTGGCATGAAAACCTTATAAGTACTAGTTAGTTTTTGAAATTAAATTATAAAAAAAAAATATAGCTAAGTCAAGTTTGTTCCTATTGTACTATTTTAGTTGAGGAACAAAGTTGAATTTTTACGTGTATTTAGAGGAACATGATATCCTAAATTAGTTATAAAAATTCTTATTTTGTTGGAAACATATTTTCTTTATCCACTGTGAATTCTGTTTTAAAAAAAAAATCTAGTATAAATTACTATATATGTTGTTTTAGGGTTTAGGGTGTCACAGTCAAGCTGGATAAGAATGTAACAAGGCTGGAGAATGATGGTCAATATGCTGGATGTAACATCCTCTAAATTTATTATTTAAAATAATTAAGACTTATAAATATATATATTTTTCAATATTAATTTAGGTGTGATAAATTATTTTCCTTGTTCGACTTATTGTAGTTGATAAAATTATTAGTAAGAATTATTTAATCAATGGAGAAGTTTTATATAATTATATATATATATATATAGATATTTTTTTTAGTACAAGAAGAATTTGGGCTATGGGTTTGTGGCTAGGTGTGACCCAACCCATAATAGAAATTTGGGCTTGGAGTTTATGGTTTAGTTTTTGTTTGATCAAGGTTAAGAAAAAAATAAATAAATAAATAAATAAAATAATATGTTCTCCCTTCTATTCTTTATTTGGGCCCAATTCTATTCTTCTTGGACACTCAGTTAGCCTATGTCCCTCCTGTCCACAGTGATAACATCGAACAATATGCGCCTAGTTTTGTGTTGGATTTTGATGCCGCTGATCTCCCCTGTTTTGGGGTCTTGGTCGATCTCCAGTAGTCCCTTGTGGGAAGGCATATGGCTTTTTCTGTTGGAATTGACTGCCTTTGTTTTGTCGGTCACCATTTCCCTGAGGTCTCGTTGGTCCCCCAATAGCACCTCTGTTCAGGCGACCCCGTTTCATGATCTCCACCTTTTTGCACTTCTCAACCAGCACCTGATACTGATGTATCTCTAGAGGTTCCACAGACTCCTTAATTTCATATCTGAGCCCGCTTTCAAACCTCTCACACATGTACTCTTCATCCATTTGGTTACGAAAGTAGCGAAAATGTTTTGCTAGGGACTCAAACTTTGCTGCATACTCAGACACTGTCAAACTTCCCTGATATAGCCTCGAGAATTGGGCCTCCTTCTCAGCCCAAGAACCTTCTCTTGAAAACTTCCCAGGTCACCTCTTTGTGATTTCCTTCCATCATTTGCCTCGCCCCTCCCCACTAGTTTTCAGCTTCACCAATCAACAAATAGGCGGCATACTCCACCTTCGTGTCATCTGGGTTGTGGAGGATCTCAAGGATCTTCTCGATCTCCTGCAGCCAGAGGTCGGTCTTGTTAGGGTCATGCTCCCCTTTAAATTTTGGCGGATCTTGCCTAAGGAATTCAGTCAGTCCTCTTGTTGCCATAGCTACTTCCTCTCTCAGGTCCCTCTGCGTATTACGTTGAGCCTGGTCTGCAGCTTGAACTGCAGCTTGTTGGGCCATTGCAGCGGCCATTGCATTCATGGCTTGGATTGCTTCAATCATGTCACTTTCTCCATGGGGCACTAGTCAGTTCGCGCGATGAGCCATACTTCCTACAAATTATCTAATCAAGATAACACTGTGATCTCATTGTAACCTTAGGGTTGTAAGGGATATTTTATTCACGACTATATAGTAGGTTCGGGTCACACAATAAACTATGTACTAGGGGGGTTCCCAAGAAAGAGAGGTGGGTCAACGGACAACTTAATAACCAAGTTTTTCCTTAGCCAAAATCCCACTACTACAGCTTTCTACGGTATTACCCTTCCCTTCTATTATGGGGACAATAGCTTTAGGTCACACGAAAGTCGTGTACTAGTGGGGTTCCCAAGAAAGAGAGGTAGGTCAACGGACCACTTAATAACCAAGTCTTTCCTTAGCCAGAATTCCACTAATACAACTTTTTACGGTGTTACCTTTTATATTGTGAGAATCATACAATTTTATATCAGTTAGAGATTTACCGCATTGCCTTTATTACAAAAATTTAGATCATAACACAATAAAATAATTAAGGAATATTCATAATCATTATAAATTCAATTGGCCTAATTAATTTCATAATTAAGGTGGAGATCAAATAAATGTCGTATGTTTTCATAGTATAACAAAATAACAACTAATCATTTATAGTTTTACAAAACATCAATCAGTTTCAATTAATTGATAATGTCATAAATATACAAACAATTATTACATAACGTCAAACTAAACCACAAATTGTAAATTATTAAAAATTTAAATCAGAAGTAGTAAATTTGTAACGTCATAATAGTAAAATCATAACGTGATAATGTCATTAAATCACGATTATTAAATTTGTAACCTACAAACAATTATTAAAAAAAATCAAATCACGAGTAGTAAATTCATAACATCATAATATTTAATTCATAACGTCATTAATTTAAGAATAGTAAATTCATAAGATACAAACAACAATTATTAAAAAAATTCAAATTACGAGAGTAAATTCACAACGTAATAAAATCAAAAGCAATTATTGCATTGAATCAAATTAAATTGAGATAATTTCAAATTATAAAACAATAAATTCACAATTCATACCATCATAAAATCATAATTAATTATTGCATTGAATAAAATTAAAACTCTTTCAAATCATAGGATCAAGAATTTAAGGCATATCATAATTGCAATTAATTGAAAAAAAATTTCTATTTTTGAGAAGATAAAAAAAATAATTAGTATTTAAAGAGACCAAATATTCAATGCAAAATGTTAATTTTCCCTATATGAATATATATAACCAAAATAGTAATAAATCATATAATAAAATATACCAAAACCTAGCATCACACATAAATCAAGGCATGCGTCATACAAAATCGTCCCATCCACAAATTTTTGAGAATTATTGCTCTGATACCATAATGTAACGCCCTGCATTTTTTATCCAAAACGTTACTTATAAATAATTTTAGAAAAATTTATGATAATTGTTTTTTTGGGTAAGAATATCTAACATTTATCCATTTAAATAATTAGAAACGATCACGTTTATTTAATATTATTAAGAAATGTATATTCAAAAACTAAAACAAAAAAAAACCTTATTAAAGTTTCATGACAGATTTAAAAATAGACAAAAAATATTGCAGCAATCCTATTATTACAAAATTGTCTTGAAAACCCTATTTTTAACCAACGTTCGCCGCACATTATTATTCATCAACTACTCTTGAATCTCCTCGAACTCATTAGTACCTAAAATGTTGTTGTAAGGGTCAATATTTTTCCATCATCCACATCAAACCAAAACAAAACATATAGAAGAATAACACAAAACATATAAAAGTAAAAACTGTTAAATTTAAAAGAAAAAATGCGCAAACAGTAAATCGTATATAAAAAAAATATGTATAATGCATGCTCATAAACTATATGATCCGGATATAAACATGCCACTAAGGCAACTTCCACACAGAAAAATCACTCATACCGATGGGCAAAATAAACCTGCCACTAAGGCAACTCCCACGAAGATGCATATGCCATGACATGACCATATATTATCAAAACTATACTCGCACACAGCCCACTAAGTATCATGTCATAGACATTCCAAAAAAATACCTTTTTAAAACCATCATCTTATTCACACATCACAAAGATCACATATCACACATCCTTATTATGAGAATCATATATTCATAGACAAATAATTATTAAATAATAATTTTCACCACGTACGCATAAAAATCGGGACTTGACTTCATTTACACCATAAAGATTAAAACTTTATATATAACAAGAAACTTCAAACTCCAACTCATATACATCATCAAAATCAAAACATTATCACATATATAACATATAAAAAAAATCATATTTTACTTCATATCCATCATAAAAATTAAAACTTTATCACGGATAATATAAAAATTCATATTTTGCTTCTTAAAAAGACATACATTACATATCGAACTCAACGTAAAGGATTTAAGATTTCATTATTTTATTTTATTAGTCTACATTTTTTCCTTTCAAAAGCAAGTTATTACAATTATTAATTTCATGTCATCCAACTAATGGTCTAACTATAATTTGCGTGGGGAAAAGCCCTTACTTTAGCCGCTTTTCTTCCTAGTACGAAGCTCTAAGCCCCCACGAAGTTGTTCACACGAAAGGTTTGATGCATGAAGGAGAGGAGGTGTGAAGGAGATGACGGTTAGGGTTTCAGTATTCTTTTCTGTTTATTATTACTTAGTATGGAAATATTGTGGACTTTAGGGAAAATTTAAAGTGGAGATTATTGGGTAGGTAGTGTTGGACCCAAATAAAGAATAGAAGGGAGAAAATATTATTTTATTTATTTATTATTTTTTTTCTTAACCTTGATCATACAAAAACTAAGCCACCAACTCCAAGCCCAAATTTCTATTATGGGTTGGGTCACACCTAGCCACAAACCCTTAACTCAAATTCTTCTTGTATAAAAAAAAACATATATATATGAGAGAACAACTGGAGATGCAACTTAGGAATTAGAGAAAAAAATGAGAGAGCTCTACCCTAACCTTTTCATGTCAGACTAGTTTCGAGGGCGAAACTGTTTTTAAGGGGATGAGTATATTGTAATATCCTCTAAATTTATTATTTAAAATAATTAAGACTTATAAATATATATATATATATATTTCAATATTAATTTAGGTGTGATAATTATTTGCCTTGTTCGACTTATTGTAGTTGATAAAATTATTAGTAAGAATTATTTAATCAATGGAGAAGTTTTATATAATTATATATATATAGATGTTTTTTTTAGTACAAGAAGAATTTGGGCTAAGGGTTTGTGGCTAGCGTTTTGGTATTCTTTCCTGCTCATTATTATTTGGGCCCAACACTATCTACCCAATAATCTCCACTTTAAATTTTCTCTAAAGTCCACAATATTTCCATACTAATAATAATAAGCAGAAAAGAATACTGAAACCCTAGCTGTCATCTCCTTCACACCTCCTCTCCTTCGTGCATCAAACTTTTCGTGTGAACAACTTCGTGGGGGCTTAGAGCTTCGTACTAGGAAGAAAAACGGCCAAGGTAAGAGCTTTTCCCCGCACAAATATAGTTAGACCGTTAGTTGGATACATGAAATTAATAATTGTAATTGCTTGCTTTTGAAAGAAATATATGTAGACTAATCAAATCAAATAATGAAATATGAAATCTTTTACGTTGAGTTTGATATGTAATGTATGTCTTTTTAAGAAGTAAAATATGAATTTTTATATTTTACGTGATAAAGTTTTAATTTTTATGATGGATATGAAGCAAAATATGATTTTTTTACGTTATATATATATGATAAGATTTGGATTCGATGATGTATATGAGTTGGAGTTTGAAGTTTCTTTTTATATATAAAGTTTTAATCTTTATGGTATAAATGAAGTCAAGTCCTGATTTTATGCGTACGTAGTGAAAATTATTATTTAATGATTATTTATCTATGAATATATGATTCTCATGATAAGGATGTGTGATATGTGATCTTTGTGATGTGTGAATACGATGATGGTTTTAAAAATGTGATTTCTTTTATTGAATGCATATGACATGATTCTTAGTGGGCTGTGTGCGAGTATAGTTTTGATAATATATGGTCATGTCATGGCATATGCATCTTCTTGGGAGTTGCCTTAGTGGCAGGTTTATTTTCCCCATTGGTATGAGTGATTTTTCTGTGTGGAAGTTGCCTTAGTGGCAGGTTTATATCCGGATCATATAGTTTTAGGAGCATACATTATAAAAAATTTTTATATACGATTTACTGTTTGCGCATTTTTTTCTTTTAAATTGGAAGTTTTTACTTTTATATGTTTTGTGTTATTCTTCTATATGTTTAGCTTTGGTTTGATGTGGACGATGGAAAAAACTGACCCTTACAACAACATTTTAGGTACTAATGAGTTCGAGGAGATTCACGAGTAGTTGATGAGTATTAACGTGCGGTAAAAATAGGGTTTTCAAGACAATTTTGTAATAATAAGATTGCCACAATATTTTCTATTTCTATTTTTAAATCCTTGTCACCAAACTTTAATTAGCATTTTTTTTTCTAGCTTTGAATAAACACTTTTTAATAATATTAAATAAATGTGATTGTTACTTATTATTTAAAAGCGTAAACGTTAGATATTCTTACCAAAAAAAATTGTCGTAAATTTTTCTAAAAGTATTTTTAAGTAACGTTTTGGATCAAAAAAATATGGGGCGTTACACTGGAGAATGATTGTATCATTCTGGACTGATGTCGTCATACTGGAGGATGATGTTTGATCATTCTAGAGATATTTGTTAATCATGCTGGAGAAAGATGTTTGCTGTTGGAGATTGTTTATGAATCTGGAGATTGATGATACACTGCTGGAGAATGATGTTAATCATGCTGGAGATTAATGTTAACATGTTGGAGATTGATGTTATCATGCTGGAGAATGATAATTATTATGGGGATTGATGATCATTTCTGGAGACTCATGATCATTCTTGACAAAAGATCATTCTGGACATTCTGATGTTCAAGAACAAATTTGGTTCTTCCTTTGAATGGCAAATGAGTCTTGATCTTTAGTGATGCGTATTATGGGCTCTTAAATTTGAAGAGGGATCCTCTGGGGATATCTTCTGGTATCCTCTGGAGGCATCTTCTTATATCTTCTGGAGGTATCTTCTGGTGACGTCTTTTGGAGGTATCCTCTGGTGATGTCTTCTGGAGGTATCCTCTGGTGACGACTTTTGGAGGTATCCTCTGGTGACAACTGATGGAGGTATCCTCTGGTGACGTCATCCTCTATTGACGTCATCCTCTGGTGACATCATCTGGTGATATCCTCTGGTGATGTCATCCTCTTGTGATATCCTCTGGTGACGTCAGAATGCTGTCCAGAATGTTCTTGGATCTTCAGATTCGATCTTGCTTCTCTCAAATGATTTTGTTGTATGAATGTATTTGATCATCTTTCTTCATGAAGATGTTATCTTGAAGATGTAATAATCATTCTATTGAATGATTTGATATATGATACATTCCTTTTCAGATTATTTCATTATTGAGTGGATACTTGTGCATTTTGATGAAGTGAATGGATTCTTGCTCGTTCACTTATGCAATTCATATTCCTTAAACAAAACTTAAGTGAAATCATTAGTGAAGGTGCAAACACGAGAAGGGGGGTTGAATTGTGTTTGACTTAACTTGAATACTTTTCCTGTTTTTATACTTTTGAAACAAAACTTGATGTATAATTAAAAACAGAGTTAGCAGCGGATAAAAGTAAAAATAAAACTCATAGTTTTTATACTGGTTCACCGTTAACGAGGCTACGTCCAGTCCCTTCACCTTGAAGGATTTCACTAATTCAAACCTTGAATTACAACCTTGCTACTGACCCTCCAAGCCAGTCTTCTCAAACAGTCTAACAATCCTAGACTTCTTTGAGGAATGCAGCTCCTGTCTTCAGCCAATCTGACAATCCCAGATTGTAGAAGAAATCACAACACTATAAATCTAATTGCCAAGTAACCTGCTACCCCTTCTGACTCCCTCAGATTGTAGACTCTACTTCAACAACTTAGATTTAACACACAACACTATGAATCTAATTGCTAAGTAACCTGTTACCCCTACTGACTCCCTCAGCTTGTAGACTCTACTTCAACAACTTAGATTTGACACAGTGGAAGGAAAATAACACGAGTACTTGCTTCTTGAAACCTAGAACTCACAATTGACTTCTATGAAAATTTGAGAGTGTTTGCTTTGGAAGTGTATGACTCTTTTGTGATTTTCGATTCTGAGTATTCTGCCTTGAGCCTCCTTTTATAGATGCAGATTTGGGCCTCTTCCAAGCTTAATTTCGAGCTGAATCTTGCTGGATTCTCTTGCAAAAATAACTTGACCAATTGGGCTTCATATAAATCAAAAACATATCTTTTTAAGCCTTAGATTTCTTTCATAAATTAACTGGCCAATCAAATCCTTTTATTGCTTCCCGCCATAGCTTATGACTTCCATGCTACTCCACTTTAATTTATAACCAATCTTTTATAATACTTTGATAAAAATAACATAATATCTTCACCTTTAATCTCCATGATCAAATCTGCACCATTGGATCTTCATGCGATAGTCCAGCCTGGACCAGCCTATTTGATATTCTGAGATCCTCTGATTTCGGCCATTCATGGACCATACTTCCTAACCCTCTGATCTTCTGATTTCGGCCAGCCTAGATGCGCGCTTGATATGCTGAAATCCTCTGAATTTGGCCTTTGCTGGTGATGTTTTGACATCCTGGAACATGTTCTGGAAATTCCAGAATTCATTTTCCGTTGATCTTCTGCTTCTGATTTCTTCATATTCTGGTTGTATTTAATTTAATAATTCAAGGTACAAAATAAGTTTACATTGAGTGCTTTTGTAAACATCAAAATCCTAAGTCTTAGAACCAACTTGGTTCCAACAATCTCCCTCTTTTTGATGATGACAAAACCTTAACTTATTTTGCTAACTTATAATTCGAAAACTTGAATTACTCCCCCTCAGACCAATCTCTCTCTCTCTCTCTTTCTCTCCCTTTTTGTCATCAGCCAAAAAGTGGTTCTGCTATTTTTGTATTTTTTGATTTTTTCTTTACAAATTACAGAAAGTAAAAGCTGAAAATAAAAGACATAAAATAAAATTGCAGAAATTTAAAAACTCCTAAGATGACTACTTGAGCTAGTCAGATATGGAGGTCATGCTGAGATGCTTTTTAATGAACTCGAACCTATCTTCTGGTAAAGCCTTGGTGAAGATATCAGCCCATTGATGATCAGTGTCCACAAACTAGATGCTTAAAGTTCCTTTTTGAACATGGTCCCTAATGAAATCGTGTTTTATTTCAATGTGTTTGGCTCTACAGTGTAAGATAGGGTTATTGGTTAGGTTTATGGCTGAAGTGTTATCACAAAACAAAGTGCAGTTACCACTTATACTTTTCCTTTCCAGCTCTGTATGTTTTCTGGTCTGCCTTTTGGCTGGTTTCATCTTTCTCAAGTGAGCAGGTTGGGTGCATGGGGGTGGCCATTGGCTTACAGTCACTCATCTTGAACTTTTTGAGAAGTTCTTTAGTATATTTTGATTGGTAAATGAGTATACCTGATTTGCCTTGATGAATCTGAATTCCCAGAAAGAACTTAAGTTATCCCATCATGCTCATTTGGAACTCCTTCTGCATTAGGTCAGAAAACTCTTTACACAAAGTGCCATTAGTTGATCCAAATATGATATCATCAACATAGACTTGAATAATCAGAATATCATGTTTAATGGATTTCCTAAATAGTGTATTATCAATCTGGCCTCTATTAAATTCATTCTTAAGCAGAAAGTTACTAAGTCTGTTATACTATGCCCTTGGTGCTTGTTTTAAACCATATAAAGACTTTTTAAGTTTGAAAACATGGTCTGGAAAATCAGAATTTTCAAAACCAGGGGGCTGTTTGACATAGACTTCTTCACTTATGTAGCCATTTAAGAATGCACTTTTGACATCCATTTGATACAACATTATATCATGATTAGCAGCAAATGATAAGAGAATTCTAAATGCTTCTAACCTGGCCACTGGAACAAAAGTCTCAGTGTAATCCATACCTTTCTGTTGACTGTATCCTTGAACTACAACTTCACCCTTTTCATTGAATTTGTTTCTGAATACCTACTTGGTTCCAATAATGCTTCTGTTTGGTCTGGATACCAGATCCCAAACATCATTCCTTTGAATTTCATTCAGCTCTTCTTGCATTGCAAGTATCCAACCTTCCTCTGCCAAAACTTCATCAACAATGCTTGGTTCGCATCAGCTTCTAGTTTTGTAACAGCTTCTGATTCTGATGAATCAGCTTCTGGTTCTGGTGAATCTGTAACAGCTTTAGATTCTGGTAAATATCCAGATTTCTCTTATGACTTATCTTGGCTGTTTCTGACTTGATCAGATTTATCTTTTGAAGATTTGTCATGTGTTGCTGACTTGCTTGTATCCTTTACCTTTCCAGGTACTTCTGTTTCTTGTGCTTCTGCTCCCTGCACTATTTTTATCTTGCTTTGATTTGTTAAGATCAAGTAGTTTGTCATTTTACATAATGCAAATCAAATAAGTTAAAATTTAACTCAATACAGCCAAACCATTTGGTTCTGCTTCTGCTTCCTTTGGTTCTGATGAACCTGTACTATCTTTATCTTGCTTTCATTTGTCAAGCAGTTTGTCATATACCATAATATAAATCAATTAATTTAAAAATGAACTTAGTACACCCAAACCATTAATTCTGCTTCTGGTGGTTTCTGTTTGTTTTTTAAACCACTGGAATGCTGTTTCTTTTGAGTGTTCAATTCGTGTGAATCACCTGGTTCCTCTGATGTTTTGAAAACCGGCAAAATACTTATCTAGCTTTGATTTGTTAAGATCAAGCTTCTTGTTATCACAGTAAGCAAAAGTATCAAATAATAATAGTATTTACAGCAAGATGTAGCCTCAGTTTTACTCTAAAAATCCTTTTGCTTCTGATTTTCAGATTCCTAATCTATATGTTCTGAGATTACATGGTTTGGATGAGGGAATTTGAATTCCCTTCTAGGTTTGTAGTCTTGATGAATCTCACTGGAGTGTTTGAAGAACTCTCCTGATTCTGATATTTCTGCTTTGGCTGATACACCATGTTCCTCTAGTGATTCTGGAACATGTTTTAGTTCTGGTAACTTTGGTGAATCTGATGATTCTGATAACCTTGATGGTTCTGGTGATTCTGATAATTCCTATAGTTATTCTGATTCTGATAATTAGAGTAATTCTGATGGTCATACCTGAACCTATGATACCTGTTCTGATTCTGGTTTTGGTACTGATTCTAATTCTGGTTCTAGTGTTGATTCTAGTACCAGTTTCTGTGCCTCCAGTTCTGGTTCTGGTTCCAGTTCCTGTACCTCTGATACTAGTTCCAGTTCTGGTCTGGTTCTGGTTCTGGTTCTGGTTCCAGTTTCTGTGCTTCTGGTACTGGTTCCAGTTCTGGTTCTGGTCTAGTTCATGTTCCTGTGATACTGGTTCCAGTTCTGATTCTGGTTCCAGTTCTTGTTCAAATTCGAGTGATATCTATGATATTTCCTGTTCCTCCTATGATTCTGGTTCTGGTTCTGATTGTGTTCACCAGTTCTTCTTCTACCAGAGTCATTTGCCTTCTGTTTGGTAGATGTTGGAACATAAACCTTCTTCTGCTTGTGCGTTGCCAACATCCATTGTCCAGGCACCATTGTTGGTGTCTCCTTCTGGTTACTCAGAACATCTGCAACATAGACAATTTGATCTTTTAGTACCCAAAACTAATTGGGTCTAGGTTTGTTAGTCTTAACAGCTCTCTGATCTTGTTCAGATTTTACCATTGGACAAGATAGTTCAGAGTGACCTTTCTTAGCACATAAACCATCAGAATGAACAGTTTTAGGTTCAGTAATTGTTTCTGTAAAACCAAGATCTCTTTTTCTGGAGTTACTGTTTCCATAAATCATAGATGCATACTTACTTCTTTCCATTCCATTGGAAATAAAGTTTTGAAAAACTTGCTCATGCATTTCAGATTCACAAACAGTTTCAGAAGTGGAACTAATATTACTTTTGAGAGTTTGATTTTCAGACTTGAGTCTTGCAACATCAGTTTTAAAATCTTTGTTTT